>ML282135.1:724-51109 GCA_005239495.1 Nicotiana undulata | reverse complement strand
CATTTTAAGGTAAAAAGATTTTTTAATGCAAGATGAGCATGGTTCAAAAATATGGGTCAAGTTGGGCGGGTTGGGTTATGACCCATTGTTTAGCCCATCTTGACCCAGCCCATCTTAGCCCAAGTACACTCTGGGCTGGGTTGGGCAATGACTCATTTATTGACCTAACCCATCTTGACCCGCCCAAATTCAGCCCAACCCGCCCATTTGCCACCCCTACCAAGGATGCAGGCCTCATATTCAGCCATGTTGTTGGTGCAGGGGAATCTGAGCTTGGCGAATACCGTGTAATGCTGACCAGTTTCTGAAATTAAGACTGCTTCAATACCCACGCCTTTGAAGTCTGCGGCCCCATCAAAGAACATCCTCCAACTGTCGTAGGATTCTGCAATGTCCTCTCCTACGAATGATACTTCCTCATCGGGGAAATACGTTTTTAAGGGTTCGTATTCTCCGTCCACAGGATTCTCAGCAAGATGATCGGCTAATGCTTGTCCCTTGACTGCCTTCTGAGTTACGTAAATGATGTCGAACTCACTTAACAAGATCTTCCATTTAGACAGCTTGCCAGTGGGCATAGGTTTCTGAAAGATGTACTTGAGCGGATCCATCCTCGATATGAGGTACGTTGTGTAGGCATAGAAATAATGCCTCAGCTTATGTGCGACCCAAGTCAAAGCACAACAGGTGCGCTCTAATAGAGAATACCGGGCCTCATACGGAGTGAACTTCTTGTTGAGGTAGTAAATTACTTGCTCCTTCCTTCCTGTTTCATCATGTTGCCCGAGAACGCAACCGAAAGCTCCATCTAATACAGCTAGGTAGAGTAATAGGGGTTTACCCGGCTCTGGGGGTACCAATACTGGTGGTGTTGAGAGTTACTTCTTGATTCTGTCGAAGGCTTTTTGACAATCCTCAGTCCATTTGGTTGCGACATCCTTTCTCAACATCTTGAAATTGGTTCACAAATGACGGTAGACTGGGCTATGAACCTGCTGATATAATTGAGCCTTCCCAGAAAGCTCATAACATCCTTTTTGTTCCTTGGTGGCGACAATTCTTAGATGGCTTTGACATTCGATGGATCTAGCTCTATTCCCCGACGACTGACAATGAACCCTAGCAGCTTGCCAGCAGGAACCCCGAACGCACACTTTGCGGGGTTAAGTTTCAGATTGTATTTCCTTAACCTGTTGAAGAACTTTCTCAAATCTTCCATGTGATCAGCAGTTTTCTTTGATTTGATGATGACGTCGTCCACATATACCTCGATTTCCTTGTGAGTCATATCATGGAATATAGTAGTCATGGCTCTCATGTAAGTGGCCCCTGCATTCTTCAGACCGAATGGCATCATCTTGTAGCAATACACTCCCCACGGCGTAATGAATGCCGTTTTCTCAGCATCTTCCTCGTCCATCCAAATCTGATGGTAACCAGCAAAACAATCTACAAATGACTGCAGCTCGTGCTTGGCATAGTTGTCAATTAAGATGTGTATGTTTGGCAGGGGGAAGTCGTCTTTCGGACTGGCCCGGTTAAGATCCCGGTAGTCGATGCAGACTCTGACCTTCCCATCTTTCTTTGGTACAGGCACAATGTTAGCTAACCATGTAGGATATTCGACCACTCGGAGAACCCCGGCGTTGATCAGTTTGGTGACCTCTTCTTTGATTTTCAAGCTCATGTCTGGTTTGAATTTCCTGAGCTTTTGCTTCACTGGTGGGCATGTTGGATTGGTTGGCAGCTTTTGGGACACAATAGATGTACTGAGGCTAGTCATGTCATCATATGACCTCGTACTCCCTTAAAAATTCCGTATATTCCTCCTTTTCTGACGGTGACAGATGAATGTTGATGCGTGTTTCTTTGATGTTCTCTGCGTTTTCCAGGTTGACGACCTCAGTCTCGTCCAAGTTAGACTTAGGTCTATTCTCAAAGTTCTCAACTTCTTTAATAATATCCTCATGTATATCATCCTCGTCCGACTCGGAATCCATTTGTTGCGTTGCCTCGTTGCAGGTCACAGTCGTCGGTTCATCAAGATAAGTAATAGTAATGCTGTGTAAATAAAGTAATGGGGAGGGAAACAGTAGCAAGTAAATATAAGTAAATGTAAGATTTATAAAGAAATTGGAAACGCTTTGATAAATTGAGTAATTGTTTGAACATAAGAGCTCTTTCTGAAAAATGCAAAAAGGAAGGAAATATTTTAAATAAATAAACTGTAAATAATGTTTGTTTTGTTAGCCTTGCTACCCCGAGGCTCGACGCGCTTTGGTTGTCCTGACGGACCAATTGTTGAGATGTGATCCCTTGCTCACGACTTGTATGGAAGGGCCTTCCTCCCCATCCTCTTCAAAAATGACACAGCAGTCCATATCTTCATCATCTAGAAATAAATCCCTTATTGCCGCTAGCGCTTCTTCTTCGTCTGTACCATATATGATGTCAGCCAGCTGGAAAGTCTGCTCTATGCGGGGTATTGGCTGCTCCAATGGGTAGTAGGGGCCGTGCCATGGTAGCAACCAGTCCCTGAACTCCTTCCAAGTGTATTCGTACCCTAGACCAAAGGTAGTACCATTCTTCTTGAGTGTTATTGGCTTTGTTATTCCTTGAAGATGCTTACCGAGCCCTTTACCTGGCTCGTACCCTTGCCAGTTCAGTATCGGTCTTACTGCCCCACCACTTGTCTTTGTCAACAGCGTTAACACGATCTATGTTATGATAGATTTCTCCGCCCAACTTTCTCCTTCCATCGATGACCAAAAAGGTATGGCGACCATAGATATGGTTGCTACCGTCTCCATGAATGATTACCTCTTGATGGTTCCATTCAAACTTCACAGCTTGATGTAGGGTGGATGCCACGGCCCCAACCGCGTGGATCCAAGGTCGTCCCAATAGTAAGTTGTAAGATGCAGGCACATTTATCACTTGGAAATCTACATAGAACCAAGTTGGTCCCATTTGTAAACATAAGGTAATTTCTCCCATGGTGGATCTTTGCGAACCGTCGAAGGCCTTTACGTTGATCTCTCCTTCCTTTATCTCATGTAAACTCTTGCCCAATTTCTTGAGCATGACCAGCGGACAGATGTTGAGACTAGAACCCCTATCAATTAGGATCCTTGTGATGAAATGATCCTTACATTATACGGTGATGTGTAATGCTCTATTATGCCCTATCCCCTCGGGCGGTAACTCATCTTTATGGAAAGTGATCTTGTGACTCTCCAGTATCTGGCCCACCATATTGGCCATTTCCCCACTAGTGATATTGTCTGGCACGTATGCTTCACTCAACACTCTTAGCAAAGCACTCCTGTGAGTTCCAGAGTTTTGTAACAGGGAGAGGATGGATATCTGAGCTGGCGTTTTGTTCAACTGGTCGAGGACCGAGTATTCCTTAGCTTGTATCTTTCTCCACTGATCATCAGAACCTGTTTCAATGATGGGGGACGATTGTTGTCCTGCTTGTTAGACTAGCCAAATGCTCAGGGGTATAAACTCTGTCAGTTCTTGTCATACCCTGTGCAGTGATGGCTTCTTCAGACTTGCCTTTACCTTTCCTCCTTGCTTCAGCGGTATAGTCCCACGGAATGGCGTCTGAATAAAAGGGTGTCGTTGTTGACATTGCCACTGGAATAGGTGTGGTCATTCTTATTCCCGCCGGAGTATATGTTATAGATGGACGGATTGCAACTTCGAGCGGTTGCACAAACTCAACTTCGATCGGCCCTGGGGTCTTTCCTTTGGCGAGTGGTCTTGATTCAAACTCAAGTGGAATGGACATGTTTACCTCAACTTCCTCGGACGGCTGCATCTGGACCACGATTGGATTAAGAGTAATCGCAGGCTTCCTTGGATCACCATCGGCAATTAGCCCAATTGATCCCGCAGGATCCCAATCATCTTCAACCTCAATCATCTGGACACCACCTTTGTGGTCAGGCAGCGGATTATTGCGAACATTAGGAGCAGGGTCCTTGGCTACAATGATCTTGTTATCTATGAGGGTCTGTATCTTGTCCTTTAAAAAACAGCATTCCTCGATGGTGTGTCCCTTCATGCCAGAGTGGTAAGCACAGGTTTTGTTTGGGTTGACCCACTGAGAAGGGTTTCTCAGGGGTGACAGCGGGGATGGGTCTGACATACCCGGCGGTTTTGAGCTTTTCGTATAATTGGTCAATGGGTTCATCTATGGCGGTATACTGTTTTGGTGGACGACGGTCAAAATTTGGGCGAGGTCTTGGGAAGTTTTGGCGAGCATATGGTGATTGGTAGTGAGAGGGTTGGGAATTGTAGGCATTATAAACGGAAGCTGGTTGGGAGTATCTGGGCGAGGTAGGTTGATATGTGGGTGGTGGAGCTTGGTAGGTGGGTGAGGGTGTTTGGTATTGAGGTGAGGGTGCTTGGTAGCTTGGAGCTGGTTGGTACGTGAAGGAAGGTGCGGGGTATACTTGGTATTTGGAAGGGGACTTGGCTTGTTGTGCCACCATCACGGCTCTTACATCCCTTTTCTTGGACACACCACCGGATTGCAGAGCTTTGTTGGTAGCCTGTAAAGCTTCAAAATTAGTAACCATTCCATTTTTTATACCTTCCTCGATTCGCTCTCCCAGCTTGATGATATCAGAAAACTTGTGCCCCTCGACCATCATAAGTCGCTCATAATACTGAGGATCCTGAGATCGTACAAAGAATTTCTTCATCTGCTCTTCTTCCAAGGCTGGCCTGACCTTAGCGGCCTCTGACCTCCAACGAGTAGCATACTCGCGAAAAGTCTCAGTTGGTTTCTTCTTCAAGTTCTGGATGTAGAACACATCCGGTGCATTCTCTGTGTTGAATCTGAATCTATCCATGAAGTCTGTAGCCATATTCACCCAATTGATCCATTTCTTTGGATCCTGATTGATGTGCCAGGATAGTGCATCACCTTTCAAACTCCTCATGAAGAGTTTCATGCGGATCCTTTTATCCTTTCCCACGCCGACACATTTGTCACAGTAAGTCCTCAGATGGACTCTTGGGTCACCAGTACCATCAAACATTTCGAACTTAGGAGGTTTGTACCCCCTCGGGCAGTTCAACATCAGGCTGTATGCAAAGGTCCTCATAATTCAATCCCTCAACCTCTTTAACTCCTTCGACGCCCTGAACTCGGTTGGTCAATTTCTTGAGTTCCTCCAGATTCCTATGAGCTTGTCCTTCTCGTCAGACTTATAGGTATGTGGTGCGGAATGAGCTACAGTTTCCCCATAAATGGGGTTATCATAAGCCTGGAAATGGTCTCTCGTCTGATCTTGGGGAGGTGGTGTGTTGTAGTTGCGTGGTGCTGGTGGAACGGGATCTTTGGGGTGACTGGGTTGTTTTGGGACGTTTTGGGGTAAAGTGGGGTTCAGAGTATTTGGGAAGTGAATGTCTGGAACGTTGAGGGAGAATGATAGGTGGGCCAAATTCTTGACTTGGTCAAGTTCCTCTTGGAACTTCAACAGCTTCTTCTCTAGTGGAGACATACCCTCGTGCAGAACCTGAATACCCTGACCATCAATGATCTCAACCTGTTCATCCTTGTTGTCTTTTCTAGTACCGCTTGCATCTGCCATTTTAGTTTTACCCTTGCTTTTTCCTTTGGGAGGACTGGGAGGAGGAGTAGGAGGAGGGCCCTTTGATCTGGTGCAGTAAGTTGTTGATGCCAGAGTGCACGAACTAACCTTTGGGGAAGGGGAATAACTAACAAAAGGTAGTGAAGTTAGTGAAGATATAAAGAATATTGCGGTAATTTAAACACGTAATGCGAAAATGTAAAACGCATCCTAAGTTGGGGAACCTCTTTATGCCCGAGGTAGGCCTAGCGACAAATTAATTTGGAGAACTTAAATACTAAATGCCTCATTTTATTGATGATAAAATAGACGAATCCAACTTGACTCTAAGAATGCGAAAATATAGAATGTCACTACTGGCCAATGGCCTTATTACATAAAAAGCAAAGTAAAGACAAATCCTATCTATTTGGTCCCAGAAAGACCCTCCCCAGACTCGGCATCTCTACTTGCCTTGATCAACATTCCCATCTCGCGGAGTCACAGCAGCAAGTAGGTCTTGGCTAGAATTCCCGCTTCAGCTCCCTCGGTCTTTTGACAAGTCTCGATCCTCCTAAGGAACTTTTCCTCCAGGTGAACTATGCCTCGTTCCAAGTGTGCTAGCCTCTGGGTGGAAGTGATGTCCATGCCCTTCCATTCCTCGGTCAGCTTCTTGTTGGCTATGTGGATTTTGTGATGATCTTCTTCACAGTCACGGAGCCTTTTGCGCAACTGGTTGGACCTAGTCGTTGCCTCGATTTTCTCGTCTATGACCCTATGTCCTTGAGCAAAACCTAGCTCAATATTTCCTCCCCAGTTATCTTCCAACCATCCCAAATAGTAAGGAGAGCAACCAGCGTGATACCTGTCAGGCTCGCTAGTATCCTTCTCCAACCGGATCCTGCAGTGCCACAAATGCTGAGCTTGACATTTGTGAGGGCTATCGTCATCTTGGAAGTCCGTCCTGAGATGACTCATTTTCTCGACCCTTGGAACGACTTGTTTCCTCCCTGTCTGCCTCATGACGCGAATCGGGACGTAAGGGTATGTCCCTCTAAGACCAATCAATATCAGGAACGGGGTGTCTCTAGTCCGAATGATGAATTCGTCAGTCGGGAACCACTCGAACATCCATTGGATTCGATCCTCGGTCAGATCTCCCAATAACTCAACCCATTCCTTGGCATTTTCTGGCTGTGCAAACATGTCGGGGATGTAGTTCATACGCTTTGGGTGATGGAAAGCAATATGGTCATCCCAAATTCTCCTATGTATGTCTTGACGGTAGTCGCCCCTTTGTAAATGCTTGGTGAGCCAAATCTGAAGTAGTAGGTTGCAACCCTCAAAATGTTTCGCTCCTCGTTGACAGTTCTCCAAAGCTCGGTATATGTCAGCAACAATCATGGGTACAATGCTGAAATCTTGTCCGTCGATCCCTTCCATCAGAGTCTTGGTAACCATAGCCAATCTGGTGTGGATTCTCCTCTTCTTTGTCGGGAAGACCATCAATCCCAAAAGGTAGAATATGAAGACAAATACACGGCGGTGAATGTGTCCTAGAGAGGTGAGGGCGAACTCTTCCTGATATGTGCAGTAAGACTGACTACGACCATACCTCTCGTACAAATAGTCAAAAGGGATGTACGAGTCTTCTAAGCAGACTAAATATAGATTCTTCTTGAGTCCCATCATTTTGAGAAAATCCCGGCCTGTTCGATTTTCAGGCATCAATAACCCTTGAGACTCCCAAGGCAAACCAGCTAAACCTCATATCTCCTCCAGCAATGGTGTCATCTCATTGTTCCCAAATCGAAAAATCGATCGATCACAATCCCAAAATAGGGTGGCAGCCTCTATCATCATGTTATTAGGCTGAATGTCCAAAAGAGAGGGCAAGTTGCCCAGGTTTTTTCTGACTACTGTTTTGTCGCTCGAATACAAGTCTTCCCACCAATTCAGAAGTTTTGGGTGGATGTTGGTGACCATGCCGAATCTGGGGACCTCGTGCCTCATCTCTGCAAGATAAACAGGTTAGGCCCTTACCCTCACCGGACTCGACTATTTAGTACCAATAATTAGCAATGAGCATTTAAGTTCTCCAAATAAATGCACAGAACGTGAAGGCGTCCTTTTGGGTTCCAGGGAAACCCAATGGACTTTGGACAAGGCTATCTTAAAAGCTATTGTGCGGACAACACGTTAGCCTGGCTAGGTTTGACCATGATGCATGCAATATACAATAGAGTAAGATTTCTATTAGGGTTTTAGACTGGTACCCTTGAGCGGACAACTCAAGAGGAAAGGCACGGAACTGTCGACTGCACCGCTGATCGACTAGTTTTACCGCAAATACGCCTTTCCGAATTTAGGGGTAGTAATATTGGAATAGCGCAACCACTCATTGTAAGCGTTGCTATAGGATTTGTTTGGCACGAGTGGAATATGAATGTGGAGCATGATATGTGGTAATAAGCATTAAAACAGATAAGCATGTATTTTCACGTTGAGGAAAACAGTAAAGAAAAGAAATACAACAGTTATAAAGGAAAGTGGTTACAAAGAAAACACGAAGATATGTCAGTTACGTTCAGGTGAAATAAATACTTGCGAAAATTAAACAATTAACGGCATATAACCGGGAATAGGAAAAGGTGTAAGCATTTAAATGAAAATTAAAGGTCCAAATTCACAGAGCAAATTGTAATGGTATAATCCTAGGGAAGGTCCCAAGCAGAGTCGGCATGCTATCGCGCCCCCTTTTTCTATCGCACGGGTTAGGTACGGAGAGATCGGGTTTATGACATTTTGGACAACTTCTTAAAGGAAGAGGTTTAAGGAAGAGTCACCACCTAACAATTTTATGGTGTGTTAGGGCACCTATNAAACATTTAAAAAGAATTGTCCTAGGTTTAAAGTAATACGGATCAATTCAATGCAATACCCGGTATGTCACACCTCGAGGAGGTGGCTACACGTGGTATTAGCGCACCGGTCATCATATCTGTATTCTACCCTTCCCTCCCCGTAAGGTTATAAAAATGCGTGTGTTGGTCACGAATGCTTATTGCGTGCCATTACCCGTCCCATCCTATAAGTTCTGGAGGGTGTTTAGGACTACTAATCCTACAAGGCAAGAATTAGACTGGACCCCTAGGCTTAAAGGATAAAATACTAGGCGACACGACAAGTAATACTTCACATATGAAGGAACACATAGGGACAAATAAAGGCTCATAGATTCCTCCACAAGTAGACACATAATTGGCACGTCTCACACACACTTAAAGTCTCAATGATAGGAGTTTAAAAATGGAATTTTGAGTAAAACAGTAAATCGCAAGAAGAATCTGATTTGGAGAACTTAATGAAGGCAGAGGATTTAATCGAGGTTGAGTGATTCAAAATGGCTGACTTTCAGAAATATAGCAGTTAAAGGTAATGGTAAAAAAAACATAGAAGTATAGTGATTTAAAGCTTTCAAGAAAACATAGCAGAAAATCATTGAAGTTTTTTTTTTGAAGTAAAATAGTGATAAGTGACCAGAATACAGTAGCTTAACATATAAAAGTAGTTATAGATAATTGCAGTAAAGGAGTGACAAATAGTATTAAAACTACAGTAGCTTTGAAATGTTCAGAGTAGAGATTCGAAGTGGAACGATTTTGAGTAGGGGGGAATATCTTTGAAAACCCAGTAATTTAAAACATAATAGTACAAAAATCAGAGAGCCGTAGGGGAAGCAAATACACAATTTCAAGACAGTTTTTAAAAATAGAGCGAAATGACTTCAATGAGGTAAAATAAAAAGGCAAGCATCAGGAAGTAAAATGTTTAAGGGGACTGGTATGTTCTAAACCCAGTTAATTAATCTCAATACGCATTAGGCCTAAAGTTTTCCTAGGCGTTGCTTATATTGCCTAATCATATCAAAGGGTGAACATGCATATTTAAGTCTTAATTTTAAGGGGGTATATACTTGTAGAAAACGGTTCAAACAAATTAACCATATTTTACGGGATTATTGAATTAAGCAGGCTGGTTAGACATTTTAACGATTGCAACTCAAACAAGTGGAGATCCTAAGCAACAGGATATCTAATGCACGTAGGAGTTCCTAAAACATGGTTTCTAGGATGCAAATGCAGCGATGACCTTATGCAGTTGATTTCTCTTGTTATTAACTTATCAGAATTAGGGGATGAGTGTGATTACATGCTGAAAGTGAAAGTCCTAAAACAGGATTTCTAATATGTGAAATGCATGTCCTATGCAAGTTATCTAATGCACAAATAAGTAAGTAAGGTCCTACGAGCATGTTTTCTACCCATTACCTAAGCTAGGCATGCATAACCCCAATATTCACTATCCATCCCCAATCATTCGTTTACAAATTATTACAGGCTATAATAAATGAATTACAATAATGAAAAAAAGGAAAAGAAGAAGTTATTCTATAGGGAGCCTTCAATCAGGCCCAATCTTCCAGACTCACCCCTCTTAATTTCACAGCCTTCCATCAATCTGGGTGCGGCAAAGCTCCCAAAGGCCTTGGTGAGGGCCCTGGACAATACCAGCACCCAGCAAATGCCCATGGTTAAACAAGTGCAGTGTAGAGTAACCTACCTCGGTGTCTCAAGGTTCAGAGGGAACTCATGGTCCCTGAGCGATGCACACACTGGGGGGTGGAACCTAAAGGTCTAGGAATTGTGTGAAGTGCTAAAAGAGGTTAAGAAAGGGAATTTTAAAATCACTTAGAGACTAACAGGAGAAAATAATTTTGAAATAGGAAGTAACAGCATTAATCACAAATTAGTAGAGTTCCAAGCAAACAAACACAAACAGGAAAAAAAAGGGTTTGGGGACAAATAAAGATGACAGTAGATAATCAGTTTTAGTTACAGGTTCATCACATATTGGGGATACCCTCATGTAAGTAACAAACATTATACAACTGCTAAAGAGATCACAGAAGAGAGGCTAGACAGATGAAAAAAAGAAGACACATAAAGATGCTAGACATGCAAAGAGAAGAGAGAAAGTAACCATATAGTCAAATGATCTCATAGGCCCTAATGATCCACAGAGAATAGAGCAGGAGTTTGTGTTAAGATAGAAGAAGAAGATAGATCATATAGAGGGATTAGACATGCTAGTGAAATGGCAAGCAATAGAACGACAAATAGAAGCATGCAAGGAACAATGAGAACCTCAAATAGAATTGAAACAGGTTGTTTGGAACACTTGTAAATTTAAACTAGAAACATACCAGTTATGCAAGTTAAGAGCAGCAGTAGAGTGTAGCAAATAGCACGGTAGCCTTGGCTTAGCAGCCGGATAGTAGCAAGCAGCAGTAGAGAGTAGCAATAGAGACAAGAGAGACAAAACACAAGAGAGTAGTGTATAGAGAGAGTTGAGCCAAATTCGACTTCTTTTTTTAATGAAAGAGTAAGAGTATTTATAGCTTTCAAACCAGTAGTGAAATAATGTGAATCAAGTCCAGTAGTAATTAAAGGACTTTGAAATCAATTAGTCAAGAAATAAGGCAAGTTTTTATTCGCAAAATATTGAGAATCAGTAGCATATAGGCAGGAATAATCAATACATGACAAAATAAGGAAAAGATCCCTGTAATTTGGTACTAATAACTTAATAAAGAGTAAGGATTAAAAGACCACTTTAATTAAGGAGTCACTTCATACGGTCAAGACAGGTAAATATGTAAAGAATAACAAGCACATAGTAGGGGATTGGGGGCAGGTACAGGAAGGTTTAATTAAGGTAATAGCCAAACGGTACAATCAGTTGTAAAATAAGCACGAGAACTAATCAGTAGTGTAAAGAATACCACAAGGAATCAATCAAAGGAAATTAATCACAGGAAATTAGGGATTCACATTAACAACACTGATATTAAGGGACACATATAGGCAGAGTATAAGTAGGAAAAATCGAATTGGAACCCTAGTATAACAGCAAAAAATCAAAATCAATCGAAGCATACTCACGAGAACATAGCAAACAAATGGAGCAGGTAAGCATATATATTGAAAGTGAGTCAGGAACTAGGGTTATGACTAAAGACTGGGGTTTTAGCAAAAATCAAACAATAAAGTAAAACCTCGAATAAACAGGCAAACATAAGAAGAATAATAAGATAATACTGAGAAATCTGGAATTTAAGCCATTTAAGAGGGGTTTTAAGAACCCTAGTGTTTAAAAGCAAAAAGGGAAATCGTTTGCAAAACATCAGGTTTTAAGAAAAGATAGGTGAAAAATCATCGAAATAAACATAGATATATTGCAGATCTTAAAAGAAATTGAAAGGTCAAGAACTAGGGTTTCAGAGATAGAACCCGTAGATGGTCGAAAAATCTGTCGTAATACTCAGAGGTGGTGATAGCCGGAACACCACCGAGTTGAACCTCGCCGGAGAAGGCCGAAAACGTCCAGGCAGGAGCCTCCATGGCCGTTCTGGCATGGTGGAAGCTTTAAAGGGTCTTAGAGATGAAGTAACAGGAGAGACCGCTTCATGGTGGCCGGTGGTTGAAGGGATGAGCCTGGGAGTGGCCAGAGATGAAGGCCATCGGAGGAGATGAAGATCCTAGAAGGCTCTAGAGAGAACTGGGAGCGGAGGGTTCGAGAAGAGAGAGAGAGTGAGAAGGGGGAAAATGAGAGACGGGGACGGGGGTAGGTTAGACTAATTAAGGTAACCAATTACCTGGGCCGTTGATCTCGTTTGATCAACGGCTCAGATTGAGTGGGGATCGGGCCGGGTAAAGAAAAGGTTGGGTTGGGTCGTTAGTTGGATCAATGGGTTGGGTAATTGGACTAGCCAAATGTGGCTAAATGTTAAATAGTAAGAGGCTAGTTGTGAAATACCCAATTTAATAGGATAATTAATTAATTAAAATAGCTAATAATTGTATAAAATGAAACTAAGTTAAAAATAAGTATAATTATAGTAATTAGACAATATTAAAAATATAAAAGACATGAGTTCCGATTTTTAAAGGTATAAAATGACTAATTAGGCTATAACTGCAAAACAATTGTAATTGCCATTAAATAGTACTCAATTAGTCAATTTATGAGATAATTGAATTTTAATAAATAAAAAGTGACAAATAAATGATAAATTAAATTGGAAAATGTTTTGAGATTATTTGGGGCACAATTTATGAGTTATTTAAATATAAAATATTAAATAAATAGGGAAATAATTTAGATAAAAATATGAAAAATTAGAAAAAAATATTCATTATTGCAAAGAGTGATTTTGGAAGCTGATATATAGGTTTGAAAACATTTTGAGGAAAAATTGGGTATCAACAATACCCAATTACTTACCTTACTCAAATCCCGCTATAAAGCCCAAATAAATCCGCACCATATGTGCGTATAACCGATAATCGCCCCCTCCTCGCTACACCGAAGGGTAACTCGTAGATCACTCCAGAATATGTATAAACTCAATGACAATCAAATGGTATATCCCTCAACAATAGCAACTCGGAGTCAACAATTCCGACCCGGTGCAGAACACACACCCATACTGGCCTACCAATGAGTCGACTCCGGTCACCCGCGACAGATAGATAACTCTCTCCGAAAGTTCACAATGACTGAATCATGGTAAATACTAACATCTGACTAGCTTTGCTCGCATCTTCACAGTCCACAACCACAAAATAACCTCTTTATGAGAACTCTCAAGCTCGAAGTCCATGAAGCGCGCGAATCACCCTATCTGATCCCAACTCCACCGCTCGAATATATAACACACCCCTAATGCTAAATCATTCCACAAGGGATACCCCGATAATTCTTCCGTGTCACTAAGCATCCTTGAATAGCAGCAGTCGATCCAACAAGAGAGTGTTGCAATACCAATGAAGCACCCTCAACTCCACACATTGCCCTTTTCTAAAATGTATACCTTCATCAAGCCACCCAATAGATATCATTTACTTAGTCATCTGAAACTGCCAATGTTGCCTAAGAATTTTGACCTTCCTTCCAGACTTGAACTGTGACCTCACACATGCGAATCTCAACTCTAAACAACGTACCGCATACACCATGCCATCCTATGATAAATATGGTAACTTCATAACCCCTTCCGAGCCACAAGAAACTACGTACCCAACTATCCAAGAACTTTACATTTGATCCCATATAGAAACGAAATCACTATACATCACATGCTCCTCACGCCAGTAGAAAATATACATCTGTAACCGTAGTAGAAACCATCTAGTAAGCTAGTCGTGATGGCGCCTATCATGAAATCAGGCAAGCCACACATTTCCTTTGTCAAAAGCTATTTTCAGAAAATCCACGATGTTTGTAGCAAGAGTCTCATGTTTAATAAGCATTTAAGAGTCTAATCATCATTATGAAACATAAGCCCAAGTAAAACCCAAACCCAGATCTAGAGTCACCGAGTCATGAGCTACTACAATGTAAGAATGTCAAAATACAAACTAGACAACATAGTCTGAAATAATAAAAGTGCGACAGGAATATAGAGAAGGAGAAGACAAGGCTGCAGTCGCCAGCTGCTACCTCGACGACTCCGAAAGAAACTCAGACAGTCGCTCAGCAACCACTATCGGGTCCCAATATACCTGGATCTGCACACGAGGTGCAGGGGGTAATGTGAGTACACCAACTCAGAAGTAACGAACCCAAACTATAGTGACGGACTAAGCCTCAACAATTATAATAATCAGCGTACAGAAATTAGACATGTTCACAGTTTATCAGATAATGCAACAAAATATGCCAGATATGGCCAGTATCTCATGTATAACCCAGTATACTCTACATGCCAATATGAATATATAACTAGTGTGGAAATGCACAATGTGCTCACAACCCTCACATCGAAGTCCACTCAGTACTGTATATGGCTCTCAGGCCCAGGGAAGATTCATCCCGGAATATGCATAAACGTTGGTCACCTTAGTCACTTAGTATTGAGGAAAAAGGCCAATCCAGCCCCACGGAGAAGATCCACCTCCGGAATACAACACTCGGACAAGATCCATGTCTAGGGACGATCCATCCCTCCATATCATCAACTTCGGACAAAATCCATGTCCAGGGAAGATCCATCCCTCAATATCATAAACTTCGGACAAGATCCATGTCCAGGGAAGATCCATCCCTGAATATCAATGCGCTCACTAGGGGTGTAAAGACTCTGGAGGGGCCTATAGTAAGCGTAGAGATAACACGAAGGGAGCACATAAAGAGCACCACAATGGTCAAATACGGACAAAACTATTAAGACACGAAATAATAAAAGCATCAAGAACTGCTCCACCAATAACTCTTTACAACATGAAATGCACAACAATAATCACAACCGAGGTACTGCTTCGTATTCATATTTCTCAATTTCAATCACAATCTTTCCCTATACTGCCGCGTGAGTCTTATATTTAGGTAGTTTTGAAAATATTTTTTTCGAAATATCTACACACACTTTATCCCACATTATGACACCATGCGACGTCAAGTAATTCCCTTACCAGCAACACGCACATAAATCACACATTATACCGTTGTATGCACATTAATCTCTATCTTTATATTGCGCATGTGCATCAATATCACAACACAATAACAACTCGCACCACAAGTGCCCATATCCACAATTTCATAAGATGTAACAACATCAATGTTTGCACAGCAATAGTTCATGGCTTAACCACAATGTGTACAAAGAACATCAACAATAACAAAGAATGTAAATTGCTCAACAAGGAAGATATCTCAACAATTAACAATTTTGCCTCAATGTGATAATGGCTTTCACAACTTCAACACCAATAACTCAGCAAGATGATTATTCACGAAATAACGACTTCAAGTAAAAGTAATTCAACAAATTAAGGATGTAACAAGGCAATAAAGAAAACAATAACTAAAACTAAATCATAAGAGGAAAGTATCAAGTAAGATGTAGAACAAGTGTTAAACAAGTCAAATAAAGCATGTAAGGATAGACTAACACAAGTAAGAGTAGATTGGCAATGAGCATTAAAATATGATATGAAAATTCAATTAAAGGCATGGAAAGAGCCTAAATAACCTAAACTAGTCAAATACCACAGAAAACTCATGTACTCACTCGTCACCTTGTGTACACGGAATTTACATAACACAACTAGCACGATCAATCCCAATTCCAAAGGGGTAAGTCCCCCACACAAAGTTAGGTAAGATACTTGCCTCAACTAGGCCATCTCAACCCTCGGAAATAGAAATTCCCCTAAAATATTCCTACACATGGCTCAAATCTAACCAAAATTGACTTATTATCATCAAACAAAGCAAGGCAAAACAATTACAATAGATAAAGTTATGATCTTACATTTTCCCAAAAATTCAACAAAAGTCAACCCGAGACTCGCTTGGTCAAAACCACGGTCCAAGGATAGATTCAAACTACCCATAACTCCTCGAGTCCATATATACAATTAGATTCAAAATCCTAGTCTAAATCGACTCTCAAAACTCAATTTCTCATTTTTCAAAAACTTGAAAAAAATTCCCAATTTTTCCTCTTTGATTCATATGATTTTTATGTTAAATCTAAGATATACTAATGAAATATAGTTGGAAATTTATTTGAAATCACTTACTCAATTTTTTTTAGATGAAACTCTCCTCTCCAAATTGCCTCCTACAGAGTTTAGGGTTCTAAAATTAGAGAATAACTTGAAAAATCTGACTCCCAGCCCTTTTGTCCAGCTCCAAATGTCGCATTTGCGACATAGGGTTCACAGCTACGACCCTGCGATATTGTGGACCGGGGATCACATTTGCAAGCCCTAACATCCTTAACATACGTCGCAATTGCGGCAAAGGCTTCGCAATTGCGAATCTGGACATCTTCGCAAAAGCGAACAAATCGTCGCAAATGCGACCTAAGCCCCAGGACTGCTGACTTCGCAAGGGGTAAGTCGCAATTGCGACATCATAGTCCCCTTTTCACCTTCATAATTGCAAGGTTATTGCTCGCACTTGCGACATCAGAGCACCCATTGTCTCCTTCGCAATTGCAATAACAGAGCACCAACACACCATCAATTCCATTTTCAATTCAAACTATTCTGAAACATGTCTGAAACTCCTCCGAGCCTTCGAGGCTCCAAACCAAACTTCCACATAAGTCTAAAAACATCATAAGAATTCGCTTTCGCGATCAAAACACAAAAATAACATTTAGAACTACAAATTGGACTCCAAAACGCATAAATTGCAAAGTAAATTTCAAGAACTTCAAGAATTGCTACTAAGCGTCTGAATCCTACCCATTCAACTTTAAACGATACCAAATTTTGCAGAAAAGTTCTAAATAGCATAACAGACTTATTTCAAGTCCCAAAATCATATTCCAAACCCGATATCCAAGATTCAACCTACGGTTAAACTTCTAAACTTGAAATTGCTAAATTTCGACAAAACAACACAAATCAACCTACGGAATTTCGAATTCGATTTTGGGCATGCGCCCAAGTACAAAATCACGATACAAAGCTATTGGAGAAATCAAAACATCGTTCCATGGATGTTTTATAAAAGTCAGTGTTTGGTCAACATAAACAACTTAGACTTCAAGGCCAAGAATGAAAGGACAAGCCTGAAGCGATGAATAGATGAGGATAACAACTCTGCATGTCATGCTCGGTCTCCCACGTCGCCTCCTCGATCGGATGAACCCTCCATTGAAACTTTACCGAAGCAATGTTCTTTGATATCAGTTTCCGGACCTGTCTGTCCAAGATAGCCACCGACTCCTAAATATAAGTCAAATCCTTGTCCAATTGGACTGAGCTATAGTATAATGCATGATACGGATCACCATAATACTTATGGAGCATAGAAACAAGGAACACCAGATGAGTTGTAGATAAGCTAGTTGGCAATGCAAGCTTGTAGTCCACCTCAGCAACTCTCTCAAGGATCTCAAAAGGAACGATATACCTAGGGCTCAACTTGTCTTTCTTCCCAAACCTCATCACACCCTTCATGGGTGAAACTCGGAGCAAAACCTTCTCTCCAACCATAAATGATACATCACGAGCCATCTGAATACTCGATTGGTAGTTGTTGTTGTAGGAGAACTCCACAAGCGGCAAAAATTGATCTCTACCCCCGAAATACATAACACAAGCACGAAGCATATCCTCCGATATCTGAATGGTACGCTCAGATAGTCCGTCCGTCTAGGGGTGAAATATTGTACTCAACTCAACTCGTGTGCCTAACTCACATTGTATAGCTCTCTATAAAGGCGATATGAATTGTGTACCTCGATCAGAGATAATGGATACCGGCACATCGTGAAATCGAACAATCGCGCGGATATAGATATAAGCTACTTGCTCTGAAGAATAGGTGGTCATCGCCGGAATGAAATGAGACAACTTGGTCAACATGTCCACAATCACCCATACCATGTTAAATTTCTTCTTAGCTCGTGGGAGACCAACTACGAAGTCCGTGGTTACCCGCTCCCATTTTTACTCGGGAATATCAAGTCTCTAAAGCAAACCGCCCAGCCTCTAATGCTCATACTTCACCTGCTGAAAATTGAGGCATCGAGCCACATACTCTACTATATCTTTCTTCATTCTCCTCCACCAATAGTGTTGTCTCAAATCTCGATACATCTTAGCAGCACCCGGATGAATGGAATACTGCGAACTGTGGACCTCCTGAAGGATCATCTCACACAGCCCATCCACATTGGGCACACATAATCGGTCCTGCATCCACAACACAGCGTCATGTCCAATAGAAACCTCATTGGCATTATCGTGTTATACCATGTCCTTAAGGACAAACATATGGAGGTCGTCAGACTAGCGATCTCTGATGCATTCATATAAAGAAGACCGAGAAAACACGCACACAAGAACCAGGCTGGGCTCTGAAACAACCAATCTAACAAACTGATCGGCCATGGCCTGAAGATCTAGACCTAGTGGCCTCTCTAATGCCGGTAGATATGCTAAATTGCCTAAGCTCTCTGCCTTTCGACTCAATACATCTTCCACCACATTGGCCTTCCCAAGATGATATGGAATAGTGATATCATAGTCTTTAAGCAACTATAACCACATTTGGTGCCGCAAGTTAATATTTTTCTGCTTCAACAAATATTGAATACTCCGATGGTCGGTATAGACCTCGCAAGGGACATCGTACAAATAGTGTTGCCAAATATTCAATGCATGAACAATAGCTCTCAATTCTAGTCGTAGACTGGATAATTCTTCTCATGGACCTTCAATTGTCGAGATGCATAGGCAATCACCCTACCGTCTTGCATTAACATTGCGCCAAGCCCAACACGTGATACATCCCGAACCTGTAGGCAACACCAACGTTGGGGTTGTAGTCAAAGCAGTCTTGATCTTTTGAAAGCTCGCCTCACACTCCTCAGACCATATGAAAGGAGCACCCTTCTGGGTCAATCTGGTCATAGGTGCAGCAATGGATGAGAAACCCTCTACGAAATAGAGATAATACCCAACCAAACCAAGAAAACTTTGAATCTCCGTAGCTTAAGACGATATGGGCCAACTCTAAATTTCTTCAATCTTCTTTAGGTCTACCTTGACCTCCTCACTCGACACCACATGACCCAAAAATTCCACCAAATCAAGTCAGAATTCACGCTTTGAGAATTTTTCATACTTCTTCTCCCTCGAGGTCTGGAGCATGATCCTCAGATGTTGCTCGTGATCCTCCCGACTGCGGGGGTACGCCAAGATGTCGTCAATAAACACAATGACGAATGAATCAAGATATGGCTGGAATACATTTTCCATCATATGCATAAATGTTGTTGGGGCATTGGTCAGCCTAAATGACATCACAAGAAACTCGTAGTGACCATACTGAGTCCTAAAGGCAATCTTCGGAATATTTGAATCCCAAATCTTCAGATGATGGTGCCCTGACCGCAAATAAATCTTCGAGAATAATCGGGCACCCTAAAACTGGTCAAATAAGTCGCCAATGCGCGGTAATGGATACATGTTTTTCACTATAACCTTTCTTAGCTGCTGATAATCAATACGCATGCGCATATAATCATCTTTCTTCTTCACAAACAAAATCAACGCGCCCCAAGGCGACACACTAGGCCGAATGAAACCCTTATCAAGCAACTCTTGCAACAGCTCCTTTAACTCCTTCAACTCTGGTAGCGACATTCAATAGGGCGTAATAGAAATAGGATGATGTCCCAGCAACAAGACAATGCCAAAATCAATATCTCTATCGGGCAGCATGCCCGAAAGATCCGGTGGAAATACATTTGTGAAGTCTCTCACTACCGGAACTGACTCAACGGTAGGAGTATCAACGCTAACATCTATCAAAAAGGCTAAATATGTATCACACCCCTTCTCAACCATCCAATGCGCCTTTAGAAAGGACACAACCCTACTAGGAACATAATCCAATGTACCCATCCACTCTAATCGTGGCAACCCTGGCATAGCCAATGTCACAGTCTTGGCATGACAATCCAGAATAGTATGATAGGGTGAAAACCAGTCCATGCCCAAGATAACATCAAAATCTACCATACTAAGTAACAATAGATCAACTCTGGTCTCAAAACCACCAATAACAACTAAACACGACCGATGCACACTGTCCATAACAAAAGAATCTCCCGCGGGTGTGGACACATAAATAGGAGAACTCATAGAGTCACGAGATATATCAAAATACGGAGCAAAGTAAGATGACACATATGAATAAGTGGATCCCGAATCAAATAAGACTGATGCATCTATATGACAAACCGGAACCATACTTGTAATGACTGTGTCTGATGCAACTGCCTCCGTCCTACCCGGAAAAGCATAGAGTCTAGACTGGCCTCCCCCCTATAGGGCTACCTCTACCCCTCATGTCCCCCACCCCTAGCTTGTTGTGCGAATGGAGCGACAACTAGAGCAGCAACCACGTCCCGTGAAATTTGTGGACCTGACTGAATCTGTGGAGCCTGAGTAGTTTGTGGAGGTGCACCCCTCCTAAGTCTGGGGCAGTCCCTCACCATATGAAGGGTATCACCACACTCAAAGAAATCTCTCAGTGGTCGTGGCTGCTGGAACTGGCTCGGTCCTGGTCAGCTGGACTGACCGCTGAAGGCACCCCGTGTAGGAGGTGCACTAGAAAGTGGCTAAGCAAAGTGTGCAACCTGAGACCTCGAAATAGCCGAAGAACCACTAGAAGCTAGAAATGCTGAATGAAATAGATGGCTCACATAGACTCTACCATGAAAGGTTGTAGCTGCAGCGTGGCCACCACTAAATCCTCCAATACCTCGAGGCCTTTTGGCCTCCCTGTCCTCCCTCTCACGATCCTGCATACCCTCCAACCTCCATGCGATCTGTACCACCTGTTGATATGGGGTATTTGTCTCCAACTCTCGTGCCATGTTGAATCTAACACCATAGTTGAGCCCTTCGATGAATCGGTGGATTCGCTCTCTGACTGTGGAAACCATGGTAGGTGCATACAAAGCACTGAATTTGACTACATACTCTAACACTATCATAGTACCCTGGCGCAGCTGCCCAAACTCCATGCGTCGTGCCTCCCGAAGGATTTGGGGAACAAACTCTCTCAAGAACATCTTTGAAAATTGAGTCCACGTATAAGCTGCATCAGCTGGGGTACCCTCTTCGTAAGCCTGTCATCACTGGTACACTGCTCTTGACAGTTGGAATGTAGTAAAAGCAACTCCGTTGATCTCCACAATACTCATGGTGCGGAGAATATGGTGGCACTTCTCAAGAAATCCATGTGCATCCTCTGTACCTGGCCGCTGAAATTAGGAGGATGATACTTCTTGAACCTCTCAAGTCTAAGGTGCTCTTCCTCATATTCCACTTCCCTAATCTCGGGTTGAACTGGAACAATAGGTTGCGTTGGCTAAACTTCCGGGATGTGATAAACATAGACACACTGCTCTGGAGTACGGGTTGCGGGAGTCTGAGCTCCTCCCCCAGCTTGAGATGTGGCTGGTGCAAGTAGAATCAACTTCACCTGAGCTAAAGTACCGAAAATGCTCAAGAACTTTGCGAGGATCTCTTGAAGTGCAGAGGTGGCAACAGGCGCCTCGGGTACCTGCCCCCCAACTAGAGCTAGTGGTGGCACCTCTGTCGCAACTCTGGCAGGTGCTCTAGATGCACCATGTGCCCCTCCTCGTCCTTTGCCCCGGACCCAGCCTCACGCGACTCTAGCAGGGGCGCGGGTGTCTGATCGTCGGATCCAGCAATGTGTTTCCTCACCATCTGTTAGAGAATAGAAAGACAAAGATTTAGATTTCGAAGTCAACAATTTCGCATGATAAGGAATCAAATAAGTGGAGTTTTCCTAAAAGTTTTGTAGCCTCTCGAAGATAAGTACAGACGTCTCTGTACCGATGCGCAGGACTTTACTAAACCTGTTTATGACTCGCAATACCTATGAACCTAGAGCTATGATACCAACTTCTCACGATCCCAATTTTCTCCCTTAGGATGTCACTATGGCACCTAGTCTATATGACTAGGTAAGCCTAACATTTAATAATAACTTAACAAAAAAGTCAAATAGAAATACTAGAGTAAAACTGATAAACTCATATAACCTTCCAAAATAGGATCTCAACAACACTTCTCCCAAAATCGGTGGAACGGAATCATAAGCTCTACAGAATAATCTAGAATGTCTACTACAACTCTGACTGAATAAGAAATACAACTAAATGAAAAGATAATGGAAGGTGACTTTGAGGCATGCGGACTCCGAGCAGGTATACTTTGAAATCTCTGGAAAAACAGCTACAATCAATCACTAACGTCCAGCACGGACAGACATACATAGATCTGCATAAAAAGTTATGCAGAAGCGTAGTATGAGTACACCACAATGGTACCTAGTAAGTATCAAGCCTAACCTCGGTAGAGTATTGACGAGGCCAGGTCAATACACCTACTAGGACATAATAAACAGAATGAAAATATAATAACGCGAAGTAATGAAAAGCGGAGAAATAAATGATAATGAAACAGGTTAATAACGTAGACTAATGATAGAATTGAAAGCATAGAGATAACAAGAAGGGAGCAAATAAAGAGAACCACTATAGTCAACTACGGACAAAACTCTTAAGACACAGAATAATAAAAGCAACAAGAAAGGCTCCACCAATAACCCCTTTCAACATGAAATGCACAACAAGAATCACAACCGAGGTACCGCCTCGTATACACATTTCTCAATTTCAATCACAATATTTCTTTATACAGTCGCGTGATCCTTACATTTAGATTGTCTTGAAAATATTTTTTTCCGAAATAGCTACACGCACTTTAACCCACCTTATGGCGCTATGTGGCTTCAAGTAATTCCCTTTTTAGCAACACGCACATAAATCTCACCTCATACCGCCGCATGCACATTAACTCCTATTCTTATACCGCCGCATATGCATCAATATCGCAATACAATAACAATTTGCACCACAAATTCCCACATGCCACAACTTGCCAAGAATCAATAATATTAATGTTTTCACAACAATAACCCATGATTAACCACAATGTGTACAAGAACATCAACAAAAAATGTAAATTTATCAACAAGGAAGATATCTCAACAATGAACAACTTCGCCTCAATGTGACAACGGCTTTCACAACTTCAACACCAATAACAACAATAAGTCACGAAATAACAACTTCAAGTAAAAGTAATTCAACAATTAAGGACGTAACAAGGCAATACGAAAAGCAATAACTTCAACTAACGCACAAGAGCAAAGTATCAAGTAAGATGTAAAATAAGTGTTAAACAAATCAAATAAGGCATGTAAGGATAGACTAACACAACTAAGAGCAGATTGGCAATGAGCAATAAAACATGATATGACAATTCAATACAACACGTGTACTCACTCGTCACCTTGCGTACACGTCTTTCACATAACACAATTAGCACAATCATTCCCAATTCCTAAGGGGTTGTTCCCCTACACAAAGTTGGGCAAGATACTTACCTCAACTAGGCCAACTCAACCCTCAGAAATAGCTTTTCTCCTACAATTTCGCCTCCACAAGGCTCAAATCTAACCAAAATTGACTTAATATCATCAAACATGCAAGAGAAAACAATTACAATAGATAAAGTTATGATTTTTATACTTTTCCAAAAAGTCAACAAAAGTCAACTCGGGGCTCGCCCGGTTAAAACTCGGGTCCAATGGTAGATTCCGACTACGCATAACCTCATGAGTCCATATATATGATTAGTTTCAAAATACGAGTCCAAATCGACTCTCAAAGCTCAATTTCTCATTTTTCAAAAACTTGACATAACTCCTAATTTTTCCTCTTTGATTCACACGATTTTGATGTTAAATCTAAGATATATTAATGAAATATAGTTAAAAATTGATTAGAATCACTTACCCAATGATTGTAGATGAAAATACCCTCTCCAACTCGCCTCCTACAGAGTCCAGGGTTCTAAAATGAGGGAATATGTGGAAAATCCCGACTCTCACCCCTTTTGTCTAGCTGTAGATGTCACATTTGCGACTCAGGGTTCGAATTTGCGAATCCTGACAGCCTTAACATACGTCGCAATTGCGAAGCCAGACATCTTGGCAAAAGCAAACAAATCATCGCAAATGTGACCCAAGCCACAGGCCTGCTGACTTCGCATTTGCAAAGGGTTAAGTCACAATTGCGACATCAGAGCACCCCTGTCAGCTTCGCAATTGCAAGGTTGGTGCTCGCATCTGCGATAACAAAGCACTAGCATACCAGCAATTCCATTTTCACTTCAAATCATTCTGAAACATGTCCTAAACTCATCTGAGTCATCGGGGCTCCAAACCAAATATCCACACAAGTCTAAAAATATCACATGAACTCGCTTGGCGACCAAAACACAAAAATAACGTCTAAAACTACAAATTAGACACCACAACGCATAAATTTCAAAGTAAATTTCATGAACTTTTAGAATTGCAACTAAGCGTCTGAATCCTACCAATTCAACTCCAAATGATACCAAATTTTCATACAAGTTCTAAATAGCATAACAGACCTATTACAAGTCCCACAATCACATTCCGAACCTGATAGCCAAAAGCCAACCATGGTCAAGCTTCTAAACTTCAAATTGCTAAATTTCGGCAAAAAGCACAAATCAACCTACGGACTTCCGAATTCGATTCTGGACATACGCCCAAGTCCAAAATCACGATACGAAGCTATCGGAGCCATCAAAGTTTGTCAACATAAACAACTTAGGCTTCTAAGCCAAGAATCAAAGGATCCAATTCAACCCGAAATCTTCCCGGAACGAAACCAATCAACCCCGTAAATCATAAAACCATAAACATACGTGTGAAGCATCAAAAAAGGAAACGGAACGCAATTACAAAACGACCGGTCAAGTTGTTACATAAGTGATACTTATACTTTTATTAGTTTTATCGTTGCCTTCACTGGTAATTTACTGCTAGTTTGTATGTTTTGTGCTCTATTAATTTGTGGAATTTTCGAATTATAGGGATATTAACTTTTTCAGTGTTTGTCATTTGTTTAGCTGACTAATATGCTTAATGCTGACACCGTTGGTTTCTGGAGTATTCGGAGATGATATTACCGTAATTTTTTTATTCTTGACTATTAACTGGTGTTTTTTTTAACATATTATATATTTGATTGATATTTATATATTTTGGATAAAATTTAGTACTTTGACTGTGATATTAGGATTTCACATTCAAATATAAGGGGAACATGCTTTCTAACTGAAGTAATTATTTTTATTTTATTTTTTTGGCGAAAAGATATCACGTGCAGTAGAAATGGGACTTTCTTCTTTGACGAAGGATCAATAAAGGAGGAACAAAAAGGCATTTTTGAATTAAGTATAGTTTGAATCCAACGGTTTTGACATCTCTCAGTTTCTTCTTCAATCAGAGATGGATGACATTTGTATTTGTTCAACGTACAGTAAGAGTCTCGATGTATATTTTATTTTTTTGAATTTGTAATAGGTTAAAGTTACGAGGATTGCGGATTGAAGAAAGTTGAAATATTACCTCTAATATTATTTTGTATTTAAAGACACGTTTAAAGTATCTTTGAATAACTTGAAAAAACAGTTGAGCATAGTGTAAATCATGCAAGATTGCAGTATAGAGAATTACGCTTTTGCATCACTTTTACAAGCCTCAACTAAGCCTGAGGACACCTTCAAGTCTGATTATCCACAAGCTCAATCTAGCAATCTTTCAAGAAAGCTTACAATCCATAAATATTGGTGAAGATAAAACGGTCCAATACATCACTAAGGTTCCGATGCTTTGCGAGTCCACATGAGAATAATTTTGATGTCGAAGAAAATTGAAACTTGCTACCCAGATAAGGTGGAGAGTTTTTTTTTTCACTTAATAAAGGTTTGGACCTAAATGATTCAGACCTTTGCTCATTGAGTACGCTGTACACTAGTATTATTATTTATTTTTTTAGCAGTCACTTATTTGCGCTGAATTTACCCTGTACAAACTATCACTTGGAATAACTAGTTAACCACCTGTGTCTGCCACCTCCACCACCCACCTCTTCCTCACAATCATCACTAGCCATCATTGGACGACAACCATCGCTAACCTCCTCCAATTATTACCACCACCAGGCACCAGTTTGCCATTTCACACTTATCATTGCTTACAGCTAACTTTTAAAGTGGTTAATTATTTTTATTTGAATTTTATAAAATTTTAAATAATCATGTAAAACTAAAAACAATCTTCAGATTTAGAGACATTACCTTAATAAGTAGATATGCATTAACATTCAGACATCTTTAGTTTTAAAACAAAACAGTCGACTGAGACGGCATCCAAATAAATAGGCGAATAATTTGTGGGCAACTGAAATGCTATGCTACGGATACACTTCTCCTGCCGGGCAGATGTGGTGTTTGTACAAAACTGAAAGTTGTGCATCACACACGTACTAGCTCTCTCATTTATATTGTCCTGTTTTCTCTCCTAATCCAGAAAATGGTCAATATGCTCTTAACATTTATTTTGGCAAGTCTAGAATATGATCAATTCACGCATGCAAGTACACGAAAGTTTCCATGGTTCAAACTTACCAAGCATGAATGTCACTGCCAGATAGACGAAGCAATAACAGTCCAGACACTAACGAACTTCTTAAGTTGGAAATGATAAAACTAACCAAGTCATGAAGTTGTAAATGATCAACGTAACTAAGTTGGAAAGGATCAAACATGAACAAGTGCAACACTATAGTTGAGGATATTCTTCAAGAAAGACTTCGGAGTTTCCAAAGGCAACTGGCAAATACATTGGGGATAACCAAGAGGTTCATCAAGTTCCTATATCTGCTTGTGCCAGACATCCCCGCTAAGACATGAAAAAGCAACAATGAACCAATCGATTCACCGGGCCACGACTTCAAATGAGATATTATAATCGGACAGCAACGACTCAACTGTTCTGATCAAAAGAATGAGACAATAGAAAACCACCGGCCTCATGTATCTTTTCTCAAAGATTGTATGTAACAGAACTCTTTTAGGACACAGCGTATATTCAGCACCGTTGGCTGTTACTAGGGAATTAAAATTCTCAAACAGATTAAAGTCATTTCTGGGTATTCACTAGTCATTCCCACTAAAACCTAATAGGAGTAGCCGTTTTAGCATATTGATTACTTTTCACAACCACCTAATACTACACATTCAATTAATATCAGAAATACAGCCTGCTACTTGCAAAGCAAGAAAGCGGGATAAAAGTCAGAATTAGGAATTAACACACACATACAGCTACCATTAAAGGTTAGTGATTGCTGATTACAAACCATATAAAATGAAATTCAGATTGGGTCATGATATCAGTTGTCACCAGTTTAGAGCCAGTTATGTCTATCGGTAGTAAACTTGCTGGTAAGCTGGGGCCATCCCATTGCCATATCCACCATATGGAGAGTAGTTCACTGGGGTGCCTGGAGAGTAGTTCACTGGAGTGCCTGGATATGGGGCAGCTTCTGGAGAGTAAGGATAAGGCGGGCTCCTGTTACCATAGATGGCAGGTGGTGCAGCATATGCTGGAACTGCAGCAGGGTATTGGGTGTGTGAGGGAGACCTAACAAATGCCGGGGCTACTGGGAAAGATGAGACATAGGCATTTGTTGAACGGCCTGCCTTAGCAGGAGGCATAGGACCAACGTTACTGGCTCTCGTTCTTTTATTTGCTGGTACAGCAGCTGGCCTCTTTTTCTCATTCTTGGGCTTCTCCGACTGCTCGAGCTGCTTTCTAAGGTTTTCTGGAGGGAATTCAGCCTCAAGCTTGTATTCTTCAATACACTTAAGGACAGAACGAATCGCTGATTGCTCTTTCTTTGCAGCTAGATGCTGTTAAACATGCAAAAGTAATTAATAAGTAAAATTGGAACAATCATAGTTTTTCATCGTCCATACAATAACACGCATGCGCCTTTGTCACAATGAACTTAATGTACTGGAATTGCATGCGCCTTTGTCACAATGAACTTAATGTACTGGAATTGCATACACCATAACAGCAGTAAAGTTCCGAATTATCAATGACCATTTGAGCTTAGAGCTCTATGGCATGAAATGTATGAGCACATCAGTACATAAATGGCATGAGAGAAACTAAAGTTTCTTCCAACATTAGGTCAAATGATTAGGGCAACACTTCTGACTATGTCTAGACCCTCTCCAAGAACAAAGGGAAAATATGCAAATCTAGGCAAAACTGAGCACCCAATATTTATCCCAAAAAAAAAAAAACAATGACTGAACCTGGCTGCATTCAAAGGCAGGGAGAGCATAGCAAAAAGAGAGTCAGGACAGATATTGCCAACTACCACTAACATAGAACAAGACAGTTGAGACAATGTGGAGAAAAGATTTAAACGAGAAACAGGAAAGCTGGATGAAAATATACATAATAGGAGAAAAAGAATTGGATGATACCGCAGCTCGACCAGAATTATTTGGGTCTTCCAGAATTGCAGTAGCAGCTTTTTTCGCATCTTTTAGATAAGCTTTCAGAAGGGGAACAGGAGGGAACCTATCAGCAAGTCCAACTTCGTAAGTGAAATGTACGGCATCAACTTGCTGTCCTCGGCTGATTAATTCTTCAATCATTTCTGCAGACAAGAAGAGGATACAACAGTAAGCTTACATACCAAAAATAATTTGGAGTAACATAGACAAATATGAACAACTAAACACTTATAAGGTACTGTGAGAATCCTTAAACTTACTACCCAACATACCTACAAACAAACAAAACAATTAACATGGCGTACAACTATGAAAGCAACTAGATAGGAAAAATAGGGGATTCACTGAAAGATCCTAAACATAAGTTCGTGCACATAAGCAAAAAGTACTCTCCTAGGAAGATTAGATTTAGATCCTGTTGTCAACATGCTCCCCATAGTGTTCTTTTTCAATGATCCAACACCAGGTGGAGGACTAAGGATTAATATTTCATCCACCATACTTCACAAATAGTACATCAACAATAACTGTTGGGGCATGAGGCTTAATCTAGTGCCCCTTGGCTTCCACGGTTCATTCAATCACAAGATATGATTTGTTTCTAGTATTTCAAACCAAGACAAATTTCATATTAACTAATATATCAATATTTTCCACTTCTGGTTGGATAATCCTATGCCAAAATCATATATTGTACTTCCACAGCAGAAGCAAGGAAAACGCACATCAAATGAGAAGATGCTGGATGCGTGGACAAGGAAGTGTTGATGCTAAAAAGAGTTTCATACTAAGCATGGCAACAACGTAAATCCCTTCTACATCATGTAGCTTACAATAACCTCAAAACATTAGGTTACCTCTGCTAAGACAACTGCACTTGTTTTAGATGTTTACTTCGGAAAATATTGAATTCAGACTCGAGCACAAAAATATAAACTAAGTCACCAGAACTAGGAGATGACCAGCCATGAAAGAACAACATATATCAAACAGGACTCTTATCATTAGGAAAAAGCAAAATCTCAGAGCTCCAATCCACTCCTCTGCACTACCCCAACAAATGCTCTCAAATTAGCAAAACATATTGGCATAAAATAAAGACCATTTAGTCTGCAACTAGCAAGGAGACACCTGTTGAAGCTGCTCTGCAATTCAAACAAGGAGTACAATACATCCCTTGCAAAGATACACTTCTCTGATCTGACATTGGACCTTATAAAATAAGATTGTCTAACACCTATAGTCGATATCAGTAGAAAGTAGTCCAATTTAGCTCCAAGAACACATCCCATAACGAACTCAACCACGGATATGAATAAAAAGGGTAAACACCAAAATGATCTCTCAAGTCAAAGCCACTAAGCACCTAACCTTCCAAATTAACCAGGCCTTTTAACTGCAGACCTACTCAAAAGTCACAAGCACAGGTAAAATTCCCCAAACATTTACTTATGACATGTTGACCTTTTCCACCTGAACAGAAGACCAACCACACCAAAAACAGCTAGTTCCTCACTATGCATTTCGCTTAACTTAGGCTTATTTCATCAAATTATATGACTATGAAAGACAGTACATTTTTTTTATTTTTACGACAGTGGTGCCGGGCCATTTTGCGTGGTACTGCTATCTCCCACCAGCACAGGCACCACCGGGTAACTCTTATCAATGCTTGGACATATGGGGGAAAATCACCTAGCCTTTTTGGGAAATTACTCCTATTTCTCAAGCCAAGGCAATAATATCAACAAAATAATATAACATTAACACAGAAAAATTACCAGGCATTTTATCACCAAGTCCAAGAGAGACAGCCAACTTAGGCATCTGTTTCCTCCAAGCAGACCCAACAACAAGTTTCCTGTACAAATCAAAATCCTCATCCTTCACTATCCCAAAAGTTACCAAATGCTGCAAGAAAGTATGCACATCTGGCGTCTTCACATTCTCAATCCCTCCTCTTTCATCTAAGCTCCTCTTCCATATCTCCGCTATCTCGTTGGCCTGATCCTTAACACTCGGCGTCACCAATTTCCTCTCATTTCCCAAAACCGGGTCCATCATAACTGGAATCAAAGACTCCAACATCAAAACACAGGCCCAGCCCAAATCAAGGGTTGGGTTGGGCCTTTTATCCTCTGGAAACACCTCGGATATCGATTCCAACACGAACCTCGGGGGATCCACACAGTCTCCTAATGCTTTCGGTATTTCAACCCTAAGTGAATCCAAATCCTTCTTTTTTACAATTAAAAACCTCCAGAAGCTTCTAGAATCCATCTTAACACAAAAGCTCTTCAATTTTAGATACAATCCGGTAGAGTCATCGACTTCGGGTTGTTCTGCACCCTCATCAAGGGCTAAAATAGCAGCTTGCTTGTTTTCGAGAACCTTCTGAAGAGAAATTGAGAGTGAAACGTTCATTGAATTCTCGCGCTTTTCCAGGACTTCGAGGGATGCTTTGGTTTCGGAATCTAGGGTTTGGATTTTAGCTTTCAAGGCTTCGGATTTCTTGAGGATGTCTTGTTCGAGTGATGTGAAGTGATCGGAGAGCTCTTTCCAGAGGAGTGTGCAGCTTGTCATTAAAGAAGTTTGGCGCTGGAAGTCGTCGAAACTCGGCGGCGGCGCCACTGAGTCGAGTTCGCCGGGATCGGCGAGTGAACCCATGGTTGTTGAATTATTGGAAATGAAGTGGAAACCCTAGAGAATTATGAGGGGAGGGGGAATTCGGGGAAGGGGACAGAGTTTTTGGGGTTTGGTGGTGATGATAAAGTTAAGGTTGGGGGAAACAGTACCAGATGATGACGTTCGCTGCCACGTATGTTTATGTCTGCGCAGAGGTTTTAGGAATAGTAGTTGCTAAACAGTATACTTAGTGAATATTTGCTGTTTACTATTCGAAATTAGCAAATTTCATTGAACTTCTGGCCTGAAAATGTCTAGCACTAATTTTTTCCTTACAGTGGCCGTATCTTTTGACAAATAGAGTTCGCCGATTTCATGTTAAAGTTTCATTAATAACAAAGACAAATAATATACTAATTGCAAGAGTATAAATTGATCAAATAATGAAGGATAAATTTAACCGTATCAGAGATTACAGGGACAGAATTTAATCTTTTTCTTATATAGAATTAATTAAGCAAGTTAACTAAAGAAGTTTATGTACGTAAATATTAATTTTGAAATTGCTAATGTGTAGGGTGGAGTGTTGCTTAAGTTAAGGATTTATTGGGTTACGCATATCACAATCTTGCTGTTTTATTTCGTTTCGTTATTTGTCTGTTTCGGTCAGATTTAAGAATTGATTAGTAAGTATATATTAGGTTTCTGTCTTTCAATCAACCGTGTGACAAATGTCAGCATACTTATAGTACGAATTCGAATTTTCAATTATCTAACTAAATTCCCATTATACCCTGTTAGTGGAGTATGACTTGTGAGACAAATACAATGGAGATTTCTTGGAGTTTGTTTTTACGCTAACAATTGGATAACAATTAAACTTATACGGTGGATTTAAGGATATGCAATTTACATAAATGAATAGCAAGTAAATCAAACAAGTGTTCGAATAGAATTTCAGCTCTCGAGTTAAGATACTCTCGAATTAATATTTGTAAGAACAGTAAAAAATAAAGTAAACTGATGAGCAAGGATGTAAGCGAGGAAGAAAGAATTGTATTATTTTTTTCTCGGTGAATGATGATCGTTACAAATTATTAGAACTCCTCTTTATATAGTAGAGGAATTCTACTTATGGTATAACTCTAATTACATAAGGAAATCATATAATTAGCTAATTAACCGCTTCTGATTTTATCCGTTCCGAGATTTATGCCATGATCCTCGACCAGTCACGGATATCTCGCTCTTCCGTTACTATGCTATCTCTGACATTACTCGGAATATGCCTCCCTTGGATTTTATTGATACTGACCTCGATCTCGAACTCAATGCCTCAGCTCTATGATTTGGCCGAAACTGACCCTCAATGCAACGTTCCAGACTCGATCAAATAGTAAAAGCGGGTGGCCCCGATTTCAACCGTATATAGATAGTCCCCTCATTTTTTGGAGTATAATGACAAGAAACGAACTGAGCCTTCGATTTTTTCGACCTCGAATAAAAATGATGTCATCCCCATGACGTAGGCGATGGAAGTGACTGAAACGTCCCGTCGGTACAATTCCCCAAACCATTAATGAGCGTTAGTTGGCGGTCGGCCACTAGTGTTGTTGAACTGTCGTCGTAAATCCATAAATAGGCCTTTTTCTTATAGAATCAAACTTTACCTTCACCTTCATCTAATTTTCTATGTTTTTACCTCTCTCAAGTTTTTCTCTTCCATTAATCATTAGGTTTTCACCGCTAGTCTTCAAACACCAAATATTACTATCTTCTTATTTCTTCAACTCATAAGATGGCGAAAACATCTAAAACAGTTCCACAAAAAGAGAAAGCTTCTTCCTCTTCTTACGGTCGGCCAGCGACAAAATGCTAGTGGATCCGCTCCCTGAGGAGTGCGTTCCCGACCCGTGTGTCCTTAAATCTGTTTTCAAGACCGAGAAACCTCCCTCAGTCCCTGGTCGGTGTGAGCATGTGTCGAGGTATATTTGCTCGATAATTGTGGGGTATCTCGAGCAGATCAAGAGAGACTACAACTGGGGAGACAAAGTGGTAGTGATCCCATCCCCTGAAGAGAGCATTACTACCCACGTGGAAGGGTATCTAAGTGTTTACACATACCCTTTCACGTTGGGCCCTCTCGACCCTGCCATCATTGACTGTTGTCGTCAATACCAGGTGACCTTAGGCCAAATCCATCCTTCTTTCTGGCGCATAGTCATCATGCTCCGATTCTTCACGAGTAAAGCCGAGGGGATGCCATTCACCCTCGATCACCTCACCAGGTTATACAGCCCCCGTATCTTTCGAGGGTTGATGAAACTGCAACGTCAGGCAACCAAGGTAATGTTCTCGAGCATCGACGAGGACAAAGATCGAGGCTGTAGGGGTAGATTTGTTCGAGTGAGGACCTCTGATCTTATCCCGACATACAAGATGCCATTTCCTGAAAAGTGGAACACGAAGCGTAAGTATTACTTACTTGTTAATTTCCATGCTTTATTTTGTTCTTCTACTTTATGTAATGCCTTCTTTCATCATGCAGCGGTCACTTGGATGCCTGGTGCGATCCCCGACCTCGAGAGTTGGGCCCAAAAAAATGGCCTCAACCTCCACTTACTCTTATCGTTGTTGGCGCGATTTAGCAAAAGTCCGATATGAGGCAAAGAACCATAGTAAGCTTCCTCTTTTACATATCCGATGAATTAGTGATATTTATTTACACTTATTTAATTTCCTTGTGTGCAGTCCTAAGCAAGGATGCAGCCATGAGGCATCCATCTGACGAGGAGGAGGCTTTGCCTCCGGTTCTGAAACTGGCGAAGGACAACAAGAGAAAGAGGCCTCGACCTCGAAGGACCCTAAGCCCAAGAAAAAGAAGAGCTCGATTAGAAAATTGGGGATAGAGGTTGTTGCCCTCCCTGCCCATGTAGTTCGGGAACTAAGGGAGTAAGAAGAAGTAGATAAAGACGGCGACTCGTTGCTTGTGACCCGAGTGAGGAAAAATGTCGAGGCCTCCAAGTCCGCCGAATCGATGGCGGTTGATGAGGCCTTGCCTCGTGCTGATGAGGCTTTGAAGAAGGATTCGGGAAAAGTCCCTGAACTGTCCAAGATCGAGGCTGCTTCTCGTCAAACGGCGAATATATCTTGGGGGCTGGTCCCGAGACCCCTCGAGTTGAACAGAGCGCCCCAAGTGACTCACTTAGGGCAATGACAACAGGTCACTCACCATCCCTTCCTGCCTTTTCCGAAGAGGCTATACGGGATGCTCAAGCCATGAGGACTCCCGAAATAGGCAGAGTCCCCGATGGGGAGGATCCCTTTCGGGATTGCTTCACCGGGGTCAAGGATTCTTCGGATCTTAGTGACGCATCCAACCTCTTCGAAGAGGCCCAACATCTCCTGAACCGAGTAAGTTTAAATTCTTTTGTTGATGTAGCATTCCTCTATTTTTTGTCTAACTCCTTTCCCTTTTTGTACAGGCTTTCTCTAAGTCCCTAGCTGAATTGGGCTAGTGTGAGGCCGATCTCCAAAGGCTTTCTGAAGAGAGGAATGCCCTCAAGCTTCACTGCGGGCAAAAAGATGAGGAGATTAAAGACCTCCAAGCCGATTTGGCTAAAGCTCATAAGGAGAAAACCGAGTTGATCGAGCAGCTAATGATACTCTTGAAAAATCATGGACATGATTTGGGAATGGGGGCTAACATTTCAATATCATAGATGCAGAAAAAGATTGAGAGGATTGAGTTATTCTGAGAGGAGGTCGACCAAGTGAAGGTAGAGTCCTACGGGTTGTAGGATGGCATGGACCGCCTTAGTACTGAGAAAGAGATTGTCCTTGCCCAATCGTCGTCAGCTAAAGTCCAACTTTGAAATATAGAGGAGAAGTGCTCGACTCAAGAAAACAAGATAGAAGTACTCGAGATTCAATTGGGTTGCGAACTTGTAGAGACCCAAGATGAGGCTAAAAAATCAAAAGCCGAGGCTGACAAGATGGTGGCCATTTATCGGGCCGATGCCGAAGCTGCTCAAGCTCAAGTGAGGGAGGCTGTCGATACTGCTCAAACATGAGCACATTGGATTGCCGAGCTCTCAAAATTCCAATCTCAGAGGGAGACCCTCGATGAGATCCATACTCGAGGCATCGACCTTACCGAAGAGATAGAAAAGGCAAAAGAGCATGAAGTCGATGCTAGACTATTGGCCTCTTCTGATGACGATGAGGATGATGGCGGCAGCAAGAGCGGCCCGAGGAAGAAGCTTCCATTGAGGAAGAAGCTTCCCCCGAGAATAGAAAGGATCTCTGTATTTTTTCTCTTTTTGTGTAGGACCCTTAGTTGTTCATTTGTAAATACCTTCATTCATATATAAAAATTTTCCCTTTTTAATTTCGCTCCATTTTTTTACTTGTGAAAATTTCTTTGTGAAACTTAGGCAAGTTGGCCAAAACCAGGCTAATATAGTCTTTGTGGTCGAGTGAGCACTTTCTCGAACTTGAAGTAGAAAAACCCTTAGGTTTTAGTTGAGCGAGGATGAACTCTCGAACTCAAAAATTATAATGGCCCTTAGGCTCTTGAATCGGGCCGATATGGCCTCAGAAGAATGCCTTATTCTCTTTTCGGCTTAGAAATTTTAAAGATATCGGAACTTGTCATGCCTTAGCACGAGGTAAGTCTATACCAGTTGGGTTTTTTCGAAATCTAATATTATCGAAACCCTTTGATTGTTGTGCCTTAGCATAAGTTTGTACCTAATTGTTTGATACCTCTTAAGGTTTTTCAAGGGCTAATGTTATCGAAGCCCTTTGGTTATTTCGCTGAGGATAGCCCTTTTAACCGATTTATAAAAGAATTCGAAGGCATGTTTTTATTGCGGAATTCAGACGTCTCCGATCCGAGTTAGTTTTGCCGTAGCCTTTGATATGCCTCTTGGGCTTATTTTCCCAATTACACTTTAAACTTGTTCAAAGTGTTAGTCCGGAGTAGGGTGGCCTTAGCCTATAAAATCAAGGGTTGCCTTTTTAAGGTCTTATGGTCTCGAAGTTTAATAATTCGAACATGTCAATTTCTCGATGTCAGTCCCCGAGTACGAGGTTGATCGTTCGAAGTTTAGTTTCAATCAACCCTTGAGCCAGTTTCCACAGTAAATCATAAGTATGAATTTTTAATGTAGAAATTTCAATACGGCACAGGACATCTGGTAAGGAAAAATACTTCTTTCAATAGTTCATACATGCGTTCATGTTTTTCCACTAGGGCTTGAGCAATCTACATGGACACGGTTCATTCGACCGTTTGGTCCTTTACAAAAAATTTCTATCGAGACCCAGTTGACATGAAGTATTTTCCTTGAAAGCATAACATCCGAGGGTGATGCCCCCCAGTATTCGAGGTTGATTGTAAAGAAGATCGGAAACTCAAATTTATCACGAACAAATGGTTGCCTCGTTAAAACCCTTTCCGGAAAAACCAATTGGGGATAAAAAATGGTCGAAGGGAAAAAGCGTGCAACACGTGCTTTTAGACCTAAGGACTTCATGCTTGGAGAGAAATTCGATGTCGTCGCTCGAACACATGAAATAAGTTAGTATAAAATGTAAATTAAAAAGGAGAAGGTCATACCTCAACAACAATATCGTTTGAGGAGTGATATGTTCCAATTATTTGGTAGTTGTTCGTCGTTCATTGTGCCAAGCTTGTAGGATCCCTTTCCGATGATGTCGAGGACCTGATACGGTCCTTCCCAATTTGGGCCGAGTTTTCCTTCATTTGGGTCTCGAGTATTCAGGGTGACTTTTCTCAGAACTAAGTCCCCAATTCTATAGTGGCGAAGGTTGGCCCTTCGATTATAGTACCTTTCGATGCGTTGCTTTTGTGCGGCCATTCGGACGAGGGCAGCTTCCCATTTTTCATCTAGTAGCTCGAGGCTCGTATTCATAGCCTCGTGATTTGACTCTTCTATTGTGTATTGAAACCTGGCGTTGGGTTTCCCGACTTCGATCGGGATCAGGATTTCGACGCCATATACTAAGGAGAACGGTGTTGCCCCCATACTGGATTTTGACGTTGTTTGATACGCCCAAGGACTTCGGGTAAAATTTCTCTCCATTTTCCTTGGCGTCGCTCAATCTTTTCTTCAGATTTTGAATGATGGTCTTGTTTGTCGATTCGGCCTGTCCGTTCCTACTAGGATGATACAGTTTCTATAAGATCCTTTTTATTTTGTGATCTTCTAGAAACTTTTTTTTTTTGCAACCGATGAATTGTTTTCCATTGTCGCATATGATTTCGGCAGGTATCCAAATTGGCATATGATTTGATCCCAGATGAAGTCTATAACTTATTTTTCTCTAACTTTCTCGAAGGCCTGTGCTTCAACCCACTTAGAGAAATAGTCGGTCATAAATAAAATGAATTTAGCTTTACCTGGGGCCGATGGAAGAGGGGCGACGGTGTCCATTCCCTATTTCATGAACGGCCACAGGGATAGGACTTAATGAAGTTGCTCTCGGGGCTGGTGGATCATCGGTGCATACCTTTGGAACTTATCTCATTTTCGAATGAGTTCTTTAGTATCTTTGTCCACATTGGCACAATACTATCCCTCTCTTATGACTTTGTGAACAAGTGATTCGGCACCGAAATGATTCCCGCAAGTACCCTCATGAACTTCTTGTAGCACGTAATCGGTGTCTTCTGGTCCTAAGCATACTGCCAACGGTCCATCGAGCATCCTCTTGTATAATGTTCCATCTTTGGCCAATGTGAATCGAGCAGCTTTTGATTCCTTAGGACCCGATGAGAGCTTCCCATTTTTTAGATACTCGGTATATTTACTCCTTAATCCCAAGTTATGCTTGTGGAGTTTATCTCGGCATGGCCTTCCTCGATTATTGACTTCAAAAGTTGTACGACGGTCACCCAGCTGATTTCGTCGTCTTCAACTGATGACCCCAAAATTGTAAGGGCATTGGCCTCACTGTTTTGTTCTTAAGGTACATGCTGTAAGGTCCATTATTTAAATCGATGTAATGTTATCTGCAATTTATCCATGTACCTCTGCAGTCAATCCTCTCTAACCTCGAATGTTCTGTTGACCTGGTTTACCACAAGTAGGAAGTCACATTTGGCCTCGATGACCTCCACTCCCAAGCTTTTAGCCAGCTCGAGACCTGCAATCATGACCTCGTACTCGGCCTTATTGTTAGTTAAGTTAGATGTTTTGATAGATTGCCTAATTGTATTTCTAGTGGGCGGCTTCAAAACGATGCCTATCCCGGACCACTCACATTCGAAGCGCCGTCTGTGAAAAGGGTCCATACCCCCAATGATGTACCTGATTTTAACAAAAGTTCCTTTTCGACTTCGGGTACGAGGGTTGGTGTGAAGTCGGCCACAAAGTCTGCTAAGATTTGAGACTTCACGGCCGTTCTGGGTTGATACTCGATATCATACCCACTGAGTTCGACGGCCCATTTTTCCAATCGGCGCAAGAGTTCGGGCTTATGCAAAACATTACGAAGGGGATAAGTGGTCACCACACAAAGTGGGTGACACTGAAAATATGGATTTAGTTTCCTAGAGGGTCTTATTAAAGAAAGCGCTAATTTTTCTAAGTGTGGGTACCGGCTTTCGGCTTTACCTAAGGTTCGACTAACATAGTAAACTGGAAATTGCGTACCTTGCTCTTCTTGAATCGAGACCTCACTTACCGCGACTTCCGGGGCTGCAATATAAAAATAGAGTTGCTCGTCCATTTTCGGGGTATGAAGCGATGGTGGGCTCAAGAAATACCGTTTTAAATCTTCTAACACCTGTTGGCATACCGGGGTCCATGTGAAATTATTCTTCTTTTTTAGTAGTGGGAAGAACCTATGACTTCGATCTGATGACCTAGAGATAAACCGGCCCAAGGCAGCTATCCCCCTTGTCAATCTTTGCACGGACTTAACACTGTCCACGATTGTGATGTCTTCTATTGCCTTGATTTTATCGGGGTTGATCTCGATCCCCCGATTCGACAACATATAGCCGGGGAACTTTCCCGAACCGACCCCGAAAGCACATTTCTCGGGGTTGAGTTTCATGTTGTATTTTCTCAATATGTTGAAGGTTTCCTGCAAATGTGTTAAATGGTCCTCTACACGTAGGGACTTAAAGAGCATATCGTCAATATATACCTCATTTAATTTACCTATTTGTTCATAGAACATTTTGTAGGCGTTGGTAGGTAGAGCCAACATTTTTTAGTCCAAATGGCATTACGTTATAACAATATGTGCCATATTTAGTGATGAACGAAGTCTTTTCCCGATCCTTCGAATTCATTTGAATTTGATTATACCCTTAGTAGGCGTCAAGAAAACTAAGGATCTCGTGGCCAGCCGTGGCATCGATCATGCGATCGATATTCAGCAGAGGAAAAGAGTCTTCGGGAGATGCTTTGTTTAAATATTTATTATCCACGCACATCCTAAGTGTGTTCCTCTTCTTAGGGACTACCGCTACATTTGCTAACCATTCGGGATATTTTACTTCCCGAATGGATCCTATTTTAAGAAGCTTAGTTACCTCGTCCTTGATGAATGCATGTTTTACCTCGGACTGGGGACTTTTCTTTTGTTTCACCGGTCTCAACTTTGGGTCCAGGCTCAATCGATGTGTTGTGATATCCGGTGGGATCCGTGTCATATCTATGTGGGAACAAGCAAAACAATCCATATTATCAACAAGAAATTTAATGCATTTTTCCTAAGTTCGGGGGTTAACCCCGTACCCAGGTATACCTTTCGATCGGGTAGGTATTTGATCAATAAAACATGTTTCAACTCTTCGACTGTTGATTTAGTGGCGTCGGAATCTTAGGGATTAATGAAGGATTGGGGATCCAGTAGTCATCGTCCTCTTCCGCTCCTTACTTTTCCGATTGAGTCGAGGATGGTGGTTGTGGTTGCTATTTGGCCTCCTGTTTTCCTTTGATCTCTAATCCATTTTTTGACATAAGTGCCGATATCGGTATCGCCTCATCGACTGCAAACATTTCTTTGCAACATATTGCTCTCCATATACTGTTTTCACTTCATCCGGTGTTGGGAATTTCAGCATTTGGTGGAGAGTTGAAGGGACTTCCCTCATATTGTGAATCAGGTGCCTTCCGAGCAGGGTGTGGTACCTCATGTCGCCCTTGATTACATGGAACTTGGTTTCTTAGATAGTCCCAGCTACATTCACCGGTAAAATGATTTCTCCTTTAGTTGTTTTGCTGGCTATGTTGAAATCATTCAGGACCCGAGATACAGGTATGATTTGATCTTGCAGGCCGAGGTGCTCCACGACCCTCGATCGGATGATATTTGTCGAGCTACCTGGATCGATTAAAACACGCTTAACTTGAATTTTATTCATAAAGATGGAAATTACTTGAGCGTCATTGTGGGGTTGAGAGATTCCTTCTGCTTCCTTATCGTTGAATGATATGATGCCTTCTGGCACATAATCTCGGGTCCGTTTTTCCCTAGTAATTGATACTTTAGTGCATTTGAATACGGGAACTTGTGGAATATCGACCCCACCGACGATCATATGGATCACATGATGTGGCTCTTCCTGTTCGTTTTTCCTGTTGGTATCCCTTTCTCTGCAATAGTTTTTGGCTCGATCATTTAAGAGTCTCGAAGGTGGCCCTCATTAAATAGACGGGCTACCTCCTCCCTTAGTTGTCTACAATCTTCAATTCTGTGGCCATGCGTGACGTGATACTTGCACATAAGATTGGGGTTTCTCTAGGAAGGATCAGTTTGTAAGGGTCTGGGCCATCTAGTATCTTTGATTCTCCCAATTGCCGACAAAATACGTGATGCGTCGATATTCAAGTTGTACTCCGATAATCGTGGTGTCTCTGTGGGATCGACATGCTTATCGAAACCACTTTTGCTCATGAGTCCTCGAGAACTCTGTCCTCGGTTGCCCCTTCGATCATTCTGGATGGGATTGCATCCGGGGCCCCGTTTTTTGCGATTTACATTATACGGCTGATTTCGGTCTCTGTTCAACCGATGTTCCCTATCATATCCCTCTGGTTTCTACCTACGGTCCTGTTCGGATATACGTAACCGAAAGAGGCTCCCAATTGGTCATCCTCGGCTCTAATATTCGACTAGTAATGATTATGTACATCAACCCAGGTTACCGCCAGATATTCAATAAGATTTTGCTTCAGTTGACGTGATGTTATCGAACTCCGTTTGTTCAACCCCTCAGTAAAGTCTTGAACAACCCAATCGTCTGTGACTGGTGGTAATTCCATGCGTTCAATTTGGAACCGAGACACAAACTCCCTCAGTATTTCGTTATCCTTTTGTTTTACTCTAAAAAGATCTGATTTCCTTGTCACAACCTTTATTACCACGACATGTGCCTTTATGAAAGATCCGCAAGCATGGCGAATGAATCAACGGAATTCGGCTGTTGATTGTGGTACCAAATCATTGCTCCCTTCAATAGAGTTTCTCCAAATTTCTTCAGTAGAACAGATTTAATCTCATCGTCTTCCAAATCATTTCCTTTGATGGTGCATGTATAGGAGGTGACATATTCGTTGGATCGGTGGTCCCATTGTACTTAGGGATTTCCGGCATACGGAATTTCTTCGGAATGGGCTTCGAAGCCTCACTTGGGGGAAACGGCTTCTGTACAAACTTCTTTGAATCCATTACTTTTTAAAGTGGCGGTGCCCCGGTATTTTATCAACCCGGGAGTTGTACGTTTCTACTTTCTTATCATTTGCCTCAATTTTCTTCTCCCCTGATTCCATTCATTTGGTGAGCTCCTCGAGCATCTTCATTACGGCGGTGTCAGTCCCCGATTCACTAGCTTTCGATCTTTCTGCCACTGGCTCGGTTCGGCGGACGACTTCCAGTTAGACCCCACTCGACGTTCGATGCTCATTGTACAATAGCGTCTTGTTGAGCCTGTATCATCTCGAATGTTACTTGGAGTCTAACTCATCCATCTCCTCTGCCCTGCGTACCACAACCACCAGATCGGCCTTCTTTGCCTACGCTCCCTTCGGGATCTGTGCCCAAATTTGCATTAAGGAGATATGCGAAATGAGTCGATTGAATTTCAGTCCTCGAGTTGAGATACGCTCGAACTGGTATATGCAAGAATAGTAGAAAATAAAGTACACTGATGAGCAAGGATGTCAGCGAGGAAGAAAGAATTGTATTGCTTTTTTCTCAGTCAATGATGATCATTACTAATGATTAGAACTCCTCTTTATATAGTAGAGGAATTATACTTATGGTATAACTTTAATTACACAAGGAAATCATATAATTAGCTAATTAATCGCTTCTGATTTGATCCGTTCCGAGATTTACACCATGATCCTCGACCAGTCACGGATATCTCGCTCTTCCGTTACTATGCTATCTCCGACATTACTCAGAATCTGTCTTCCTTAGCTTCGATTGATACCGACATCGATCTCGAAAGAGACTTCGATCTCGAACTCAAGGCCTCATCTCTATGATTTGGCCGAAGCTAACCTTCGATGCAACGTTCCAGTCTCGATCAAATAGTAAAATCGGATGGCCCTAATTTCAACCCTATACAGATTGATAACATTGTCACAATCATTTAAAACTTGTGAATTTTGTAAAGTTAACTTCATTTGAACTCTAATATTGGAACATTAACAAATAATTGAAAGAATTTCCGAAAATGAAACATGTCGGGGTTTTAAGCTATTAATGCTTAAAATAGGGTGAATGGGAAATGGAGGGGAAAATAAAATATTTGAGCAATATTTGAGGTTCCCTCCTTGATTGTCCCATATAGGAAGAGGAAAAGGTTTTTGATGGGTATATAAGCAATTTCTCTTCTTTTAGCTCATAAAGAGTTGAGAAGAAGGCAAGCCTTGCGCTGTCGTCGTCATCGTCGCTCGCTCGGCTCGGCTTCGGCTTCGGCTTCGGCTTCAGATTTGGATTTGGATTTGATCAAATGATCGATCGATTGATTAATTTGTGGACCAAATTTATTTGTTAATAGTAAATATTAACACAAATGTTATTAAATATTTTATTTAATAACAAAATATTAATATTAAAATAAATATTAATATTAAATCCATTTCAGTTATCCAATTTTCAGTTTTCTGTTTCTGTAACAGAAAATTAACTACCCTTCAATTTTTCCTCTTTATTGTTGAGTAAATATCCATTTATGTTATGGCATTTATACTATTGCCGTTTTGCAAAAACAACCATTCTGAAGAGTTGCACCTCTTCAGATTTCAGTCCAACTTTGGCTATAAATACAAGTCCATTCTCTCAGATTTTCCATACGAATTTTCTGAGTTCTCCTCCTTTCTTCTGCATATTTTAACTTCAAAGAAAGCCACAGTAAGTGTGATTTGCTACCGAACTTTGAGTTCGCTGAAACACTGGGTTTGAAGTACCACTACACCAGTGTGTAATTCGTTCTATCATGGGAGGAAATAATCCATAACATTGGGTACTAGGAGGGGATTATATTTCTTAAGGAAAGACTGTGAATCCAGTGGGCTCGAATTGATTTTTTTTCGTTTACATTTCTGTTTATGTTATTTTATTTTCTCCAGAATTGTTTTATAAATACAGATTACTAACAAGCTTAAGGAATTTAATTGTATTTTCTGTATTTGTGTTATACTCACTGTTTCTGGAGAGTAAAATCTTTGTGGTTTTGTACTCTATTGGAGATTAAAATCTACGTGATTTTAACGTTTGTTTCATTCTTTTACAGAAATGACGAATGACAACGGAAACCAAGTTGTTCCGATTGTAACTGCCAATGCCTTAACGAGCCGAACAACACCGGCAGCATTGGCACCGACGGAGAAAAGCGGGAAAATTTTTCAGGATTGATTTCAAGCGCTGGAAGCAAAAGATGTTCTTCTACTTGACTACTCTAAGTCTCCAGAAGTTCATCAAGGAAGATGTTCCTGTGTTGTCTGATGAAACTCCATAGACTGAACGCTTTCTCGTGATTGAGGCGTGGAAGAATTCAGATTTTTTGTGCAAGAATTATATTCTAAGCGGGCTGGAGGATTCTTTGTATAACGTCTACAGTGGCGTGGAAACGTCAAAAGAATTGTGGAGTGCGCTTGAAAAGAAATACAAAACTGAAGATGCCGGGTTGAAGAAGTTTGTTGCTGCAAAGTTTTTGGACTACAAGATGGTAGATAGCAAGTCTGTTATTACCCAGGTCCAGGAATTGCAAGTGATTATTCACGATCTCCTTGCTGAAGGTCTTATCATCAATGAAGTGTTCCAAGTAGCAGCGATGATTGAGAAGTTGCCTCCATTGTGGAAGGACTTAAAAAATTATTTGAAACACAAACGCAAGGAGATGTCCCTTAAAGATCTCCTTGTTTGGTTGAGAATCGAAGAGGACAATAAAGCTGCTGACAAGAGAGGTCGTGGAAACTCAACAATAATGGGAGCAAATATTGTTGAAGAGAACAAAAGGAGGAATAAGGATTCTGGACCGAAATACAACCCAAGAAAGAAGCGGTTCAGTGGAAATTGCTACAACTATGGAAAAAGCCGGACACAAATCTACGGAGTGTCGTGCTCCGAAGAAAGACAAGAAGAAGGGTCAAGCAAACATGGTTGAAAAGCATGATGATGTTGATAACTTGTGTGCCATGCTTTCCGAATGCAACTTGGTGGGCAATCCTAAAGAGTGGTCGATTGATTCTGGAGCCACTCGCCATGTTTGTTTTGTTAGAGAAGCTTTTGCTACTTATGCTTATATTGGACCCGATGAGATGCATTCTATGGGAAATGCTGCAAAGGACAAGATTGAAGGATGTGGGAAGATATTTCTCAAAATGACTTCCGGCAAAGTGGTGACTTTGAACAACGTCCTTCATGTTCCCGAGATTAGGAAGAATTTAGTCTCTGCTGGACTTCTTGTTAAGAATGGATTTAAATGTGTATTTGTATCCGATAAGGTTGTAATAAGTAAGAACGAGATATTTATAGGAAAATGTTGCCTCACCGAGGGCCTTTTCAAGCTGAATGTAATGGTTGTTGAAAATAATAATAAAATTTCAGCTTCGTCTTACTTACTTGAGTCAAATGAATTATGGCATGTACGTTTGGGTCATGTCAATTATAAAACCTTGCGGAAAATGATTAATTTGGAAGTATTGCCTAAGTTTGAATGCGACAAATCAAAATGTCAAGTATGTGTGGAATCTAAGTATGTTAAACATCCTTATAAGTCAGTTTAAAGGAATTCAAATCCGTTAGACTTAATTCACATAGATATTTGTGACATGAAGTCAATACCATCTCGCGGTGGCAAGAAGTATTTCATAACTTTTATTGACGATAGTACTCGATATTGCTATATTTACTTACTTAATAGTAAAGATGAAGCAATAGACGCATTCAAGCAATACAAAAGTGAAGTTGAAACGCAACTTAACAAGAAAATAAAAATGATAAGAAGTGATAGGGGTGGTGAATATGAATCTCCTTTTGAAGAAACATGTTTAGAATATGGAATTATTCATCAAACAACGACCCCTTACACACCCCAGTCCAATGGGATTACGGAAAGAAAGAACTGTACTTTAAAGGAGATGATGAACGCATTGTTGATAAGTTCTGGTTTGCCACAGAACTTGTGGGGGGAAGCTGTTATTACGGCTAATCGAATATTAAATCGAGTTCCCCATAGAAAAACACAATCCATTCAATATGAAAAATGGAAATGAAGGAAGCCCAACTTGAATTATTTTAAAGTGTGGGGGTGTTTGGCAAAAGTGCAAGTTCCTAAACCCAAACGGGTAAAAATAGGACCGAAAACCGTTGATTGTGTTTTCATAGGATATGCGACTAATAGTAAAGCATATCGATTTCTGGTACATAAATCAGAAAATCCCGACATTCATAATAATACGGTTATAGAATCAAATAATGCTGAGTTCTTTGAAAATATATATCTGTATAAAAAGGAATGTGAGTCGATTGGTGAAGGATCTAAACAAACTCANTTGAAAATATATATCCGTATAAAAAGGAATGTGAGTCGATTGGTGAAGGATCTAAACGACCTCGGGAAGAAACAAAAGAAAGTACACTTAATCAGGAGGATCCAAGACATAGTAAACATCAAAGAACGCGTACTTCATTTGGAACAGATTTTGTGACTTTCTTATTGGAAAATGAGCCTCAAACATTCTTCTTCGGAATCATTGTTTTAGAAAGAGTCAGTCAATAGTGAAATAGAATCCATATTGAACAACCATACATGGGAATTGGTTGATCTTCCTCCTGGAAATAAACCGTTGGGTTCTAAATGGATTTTTAAGAGGAAAATGAAAGATGATTGCACTACTGAAAAATTTAAGGCAAGACTTGTGGTCAAAGGGTATAGACAACGAGAAATTCTTGACTATTTCTATACATACTCTCCAGTTATAATAATTATGTCCATACGAACGTTAGTAGCATTAACTGTAGTTTATGGTCTTGAAATTCATCAAATAGATGTTAAGACGGCCTTCTTAAATGGAGAGTTGGAGGAAGAAATCTACATGGAACAACTTGAAGGGTTTGTAGTTCCAGATAAAGAAAAGAAGGTATGTAGACTTGTTAAGTCCCTTTACGGACTAAAACAAGCACCCAAACAATGGCATGCGAAATTTGACCAAACAATGTTGTCAAATGGTTTTAAAATAAATGAGTGTGATAAATGTGTGTACATTAAAAATGCTCCAAATCACATAGTCATTGTTTGCTTATATGTGGATGATATGCTGATAATGAGTAATGACATTGCCAACATAAATGCGACTAAGCGCATGCTAATTGGCAAGTTTGGTATGAAAGACTTGGGAGTTGCTGATTAAATTTTAGGAATTAAGATCCATAAGACTTCTCAAGGTCTAGCATTGTCACAATCTCATTATATTAAGACAGTACTTGAAAAATTCAAGCACTTAGGCTTTAAAGTTGCAAAGACTCCAATTGACGTGAATCTTGCGTTAGAAAGGAACAAAGGCCAGAGCATATCACAATTGGATTATGCTCGTGTGTTAGGATGTTTAATGTACATCATGAATTGTACACGACCAGATATAGCTTGTGCTATAAGTAAATTGAGTCGATATACGAGCAATCCAGGTCAATCTCATTGGATGGCCATGAAACAAGTTTTGGGGTATTTAGTACATACCCATGACTTTGCTTTGCACTACAGTAAATATCCTGCGGTCATTGAGGGATATTGTGATGCAAATTGGATCACCGGATCAACCGATTCCAAGTTCACAAGTGGATATGTACACTATTGGTGGAGGAGCAGTATCTTGAAAGTCGTCCAAACAAACATGTATTGCCCGTTCTATAATGGAGGTTGAGTTCATAGCCTTAGATAAAGCCAGTGAAGAAGCTTAACGGCTCCGGAATTTCTTGGAAGATATTCCATTTTGGCCCAAACTGTTGGCACCAATATGCATACATTGCGATAGTCAAGCGGCAACTGGAAGGGTTGGGAGTGTTATGTATAACGGTAATTCTCGTCATATACAACGAAGACATAAAACCGTTAGGAGATTACTCTCTCAAGGAATTATCACGATTGACTATGTAAAGTCAAGTGATAATGCGTTGGATCCACTTACAAAAGGCCTAACTAGAGAGGTAGTTGAGAAATCATCAAGGGGAATGGGACTATGGCCGAGAACAAGTCATAGTGGCGGTAACTCTACTGGAGATCCCAAGATAGAGGTTCAAGGAGATCAAACAAAGTCATTAATAACGGTTCAACATTGTCAACTAAACTTTTGGTCCATTCTCGTGATGAGACAATGTTCAGTACCAAGGATAAAGCATTAAGGCTTTTTAATGATTTCTAAATTTGATACGGGGTATATCAAATAGTGTATCTACGGTATGACACGTTTAGGAATCACCTATATAAGTGTGAAGTGTTAGCCGCTTCAAGGAAAATTTTGCAAGGCCGGTTCTCTATGCACTTATGAAATCAGGCGGTGTTCATGGCTGAAACGAACACAACAATGAGAACCAAAGACGGTTAAGGGTTGGTTGTGTGACTTGTGATTGTCTAGGTATACATCAAAGTTCGACGGTTCAAAGGTATCAAATCTACCGATCGATCGAGTATATCCGACATAAGTTCACTACGGAAAGTTCAAAGAGAAACCTACTTATCCAGATGCAATTAATCCTTGCTTGCGAATCACACAGTTTTCATGCGTACTTCCGTGATATAGCCATTCCCCATTCATGTGGGGGATTGTTGGAGTTTTAAGTTATTAATGCTTAAAATAGGGTGAATAAGGAATGGAGGGAAAAATAAAATATTTGAGTAATATTTGAGGTTCTCTCCTTGATTGTCCCATATGGGAAGAGGAAAAGGTTTTTGATGGGTATATAAGCAATTGCTCTTCTTCTAGCTCATAAGGAGTTGACAAGAAGGCAAGCCTCGCGCCGTCGTCGCTTGCTCGGCTCGGCTTTGGATTTGGATTTGGTCAAATGATCGATCGATTGATTAATTTTTGGACCAAATTTATTTGTTAATAGTAAATATTAACACAAATGTTATTAAATATTTTGTTTAATAACAAAATATTAATATTAAAATAAATATTAAAATTAAATCCATTTAAGTTATCCAATGTTCACTTTTCTGTTTCTGTAACAGAAAATTAACTACCCTTCAATTTTTCCTCTTTATTGTTGAGTAAATAATCATTTATGTTATGTCATTTATACTATGGTCGTTTTGCAAAAACAACCATTCTGGAGAGTTGCACATCTTCAGATTTCAGCTCAACTTTGTCTATAAATACAAGTCCATTCTCTCAGATTTTCCATACGAATGTTCTGAGTTCTCCTCCTTTCTTCTGCATATTTTAACTTCAAAGAAATCAACAGTAAGTGTGATTTACTATTGAACTTTGAGTTCGCTGCAACACTGAGGTTTGAAATACCACTACACCAGTGTGTAATTCGTTCCATCCTGGGAGGAAATAATCCATAACCTTAGGTACTAGGAGGGGATATATTCCTTAAGGAAACACTGTGAATTCAGTGGGCTCGAATTGATTTTTTTTTTGTTTACATTTTCGTTTATGTTATTATAACGACCTGGCTGGTCATTTTGGAGAGTTAGCGCCCCGATCCCCTGATAACTGTTCCTCCCTTGCCTTATTAGGTTAATGGAACGAGTCGTAGCGTTGAGTGATGAAAATTGGAGTATTTTTGGACATATAGTCCTTTAAGGTGAGCTTTGACCTTAGAAATTGGGCCGGAGCGGGAGCTGTATGAAGACGGATTCGGAATGTAAATCCGTCGACTCCGTCAGCTCCGTTGAGTGATTTCGGGGTTGGTAGCGTGTTCGGAATGTGTTTTGAGGCCATACGTAGATTTAGGCTTGAATTGGCGAAAGTTAGATTTTCGGCGATTTCGGCCGATAGGTGAGATTTTGATATCGGACTCGGAATGGAATTTCGAAAGTGACAGCAGGTCCGAAATGTCATTTATGACCTGTGTGCAAAATTTGAGGTCATTCGGACGAGTTTAGACGTGGTTCGGCGTCGGAAGTGAATTCTTGAAAATTCCTAAGTTCCTAGGCTTGAATCTATGCATTTTTGGATATTTTGATGTTATGGGACGTGTTTTTAAGGCTCGACTAAGTTGGAATGAGGTATTGGGGTCAATTGGTGGTTTTGGTTGAGGTCCCGGGGGCCTCGGAGTCGATTCGGATAGTTAACGGGGAGTTTTGGGGACTTTGCAAGCAGCTGAACCAGATCCTCTTCTGGTGTTCCGCACCTGCGATGGAATCTCCGCAGGTGCGAGCTCGCAGGAGCGACCCCCCTAGCCGCAGGTGCGAAGCGTGAGGAGTCTTCCCAGGGTCCGCAGGTGCGAAGGAACTTCCACAGGTGCGGAGCCGCACCAGCGACCAGCCATCCGCAAGTGCGATCCCAGGGGTTTTAAATGAAATCCCGCACCTGCGATGATATTTCCGCAGGTGCGGT
>ML282132.1:0-39855 GCA_005239495.1 Nicotiana undulata | reverse complement strand
AATATTACTGAGGTAGTACCCAAACAGTCTGCTACAGATGTTGTTTCAAAACAACACACCATTTCAGTTGCCTCCAAGCAACTATCAAAAGGCAAAGCTGCAACAAGCCAACCCAAGTACAAAAAACCATCAGACTAGCCCATGAGCGAAGTCCCCCAAATTCATATGATAGAAAGTTTAGGACCCATCCCAATTTCATATCCAAAAAGCTGGGCAGACCTAGTTGAGGAATAAGAATCCCAACAAGCTCAAACCCAACTAGCACAAACCATGACTTCTCCTTGGACAGAAGAAGAATTCATGCAATGGAGCCAACTCATGGGAATCAATGATCAGAGAACCATGTTTGGCCTGTTTAAAAAACAACTGAGAGATCAATATCAATCGTACAAAAATTTTAGTTCTAAAGTGGCGGCACAAAGCCACGCATTTTCTTCAAATTCCGTGGCGGCCCAAAGCCACACGACTTCTTCAAATCCTGTGGCTGCTAAAAGCACCACAAAAAAAATATTGGAGGCTACAAGCTCCATTGCAGGTACAGGATGTCCATCCAAAATCCAAAAAGCCACATCTAATCAGACACTTTCTTCACCAGTGCCACAACCTATTTCTCCAAATAGAAGCTCCTCTTCCGATGAGCCTACTTATATTAAGAATGAGAGTGTCTACCCACTCACCCAAATTGAACCAGAGTTATGGAATTCCAATCCGCAGGAGGTAGCTAAGAAACTACTTAGCCCTTCAGCTAATTTTATTCAACATACCCACAAACACACCCAAAAATACTATGAGTTTATTCTCACAGATACCAAATTCTACTTGTTTAAACCCCATAAATACAACCAAACCCAATCATATGTCACACATACTATGGTGTGGATTAACAAAGTAATCTCACCAAAAGAATGGGGAACCCACCCAGCCACATACAAAAAGCTTTCTCAGCCTTTTGATCCGCAATTTTAAAATTACTATGACTACCAGACAACATGGATGAATGCTTTCACCTTCCAAAACCAACTTGGAAAGCATTCGTGGTTCATCCTTTAGGGTAAACAATTGGCCTCTGACTTCCCTCAATGGTTTATACATCAATGGTGGCCTGCATATGGTCATAAAGCTGAAATTCTCCCAGCACCGGTAAAGGAAGGTTATGACTATTTCTGCCACAGATTTTCTAGTGAGCAGCAGATACCCATCCTCCTCCAATTTTCTAACAGATTTCATATCCCATGGATATACTCCCAGAAGTTTTCCTTCCACAAGCCAGAAGGACATAAAGGACTACCATGGTTAGCCCTCCAGGGTCACTACAAGTGGTACAAAATGTGGGATTCCTCAGACGCTTATGTGCCAGCAGTGGAGAAATTGTTTGTCTCATCCGCAGTATTTAGCAATAACAGATGCTGCCCAAATACTATTTCTCCAACAAAAGTCCATTGCGAACGCAAAGTTAGCCGGCTCCAGTAGCAGGCTTGACTTCATTCAGCAAATGGAAAAAAATCATGATTCCCAAATTCCGGGTCAACGGAACCAAGCATCTTCGTTTGACAAATCATCATCATCATCATCAGAAGAAGAAGACCCTGATCTAATTTTTCCCTGATTTAATTTTCTGAGAAAATTCATCAGAAATTACATCAGCATGACGGCGCAATGACATCACATCTGACATCATCCATGACATCAGCTAGCACTTACTCCTAATGACATCATGGATGAAATTAGAGAACACTATGTACTTTTTAAATTTTTGGCTATAAATAGCACCCCATATCACTTGTAAGAGACACCTTACACACTACCACTTCAGAAATAATTCTCTCCTCTCTCCCTCTAGAATTGGTTAGAGCTCTCTCTCTAATATATTATAAGTTTTGAACTTGTACATCAATTTTTGCCTTTTCAATATCAATCAAGTTCTTATTTACTTCAATCTTGCTTATTCTATTTATGCATTATGGTCGGTTATACCTCCTAAATTAAATTATCGCATTTAATTTACATGGTTGGCTCTGCCCCATAAATTTATTTACTTGCACTCTGATCAACTTTATTCTGCAGGTTTAATTTGTTATTAGCTTCCTGTCCTTACATTTATTTATTTCCCCTCTAATCTTTTATAGGCTTCGCTTCAGTTCCCCTCATATATATATATATATATATATATATATATATATATATATATATATATATATAGCCGCGCTATAGTCGTCTGGGTATGACACCTATTGTGCAACCACTGATCAATTGGGTTTTACCGAGCTCCACGTGGCCGGGTATGTTTTACCGAGCCTATTACGGCAGGGTACGATATGATGATGATGATGCCCACAAAGTATGTTTTATAAGTTTATGTATATATATGTATGTATCACACATTTCATGTTAGTATCCCTCAGAGGTACCCAGATGTTATAGGTTGTATATTCTCTATCCCTGTTTACATTACTGTTCTTACTTATGCTTTCCTACCTTACATACTCAGTACTTTATTCGTACTGAAGTCCTTTTATTTGTGGACGTTTCATGTCATGCTGCACGTCCTGATAGACAGGTAAACGCAGCTCCCCCACCACAGTAGGCTTCCCAGATCAGCGGTTATTGGCGAGATCCCTTCTCCGGACTTTCCGTGGTCTTGGTATGCATTTTTGTTACAGATATTATGGGCATGTAGGGGCCCTGTTCCAGAAATGTTACATCATTTATGCTCCTTTAGTCTTTCATGGCAGCGTTGTATCTCGTACCTTATGTGTAGTTTTTTAGCAGTCTTGTCATCCTAGGTGATGTATGTTCATGCCATTATCTTTCATTGTTGATTGTTCATGATCCATATCCACCATTTATATTGATCTCGTCGGCCCTTAAAGATAATAAATAAGGTTAGATAAAATGTACGTTGGTGCTCGACACGTATGGCCAGGGTGCTAGTCATGATCCTCCAGTTTGGGTTGTGGCAAACTTGGTACTAGAGCAAGTCTGTCCTAGGGGTTGTCTATGAGTCGTGTCTAGTAGATTCTTGATTATGGATGTGTAGCGCGCCACATTCATAAATAGGAGACTACATGACATCTAGGATTGTTACCTTCTTCCTAAATCTTGATCGTGCGTAGAGTTGAGTATTTAGTGTTCGTCTCTAATATTAACCTTGTTTTCTTTCGGCAATGCCTTTGACTAGGAAGCAAGCGATTACTAGACGGGTTGTTACAACTGCGGGAGAGGGTACCGGTTAGGTGCCTCAAGACAGAGCACGCCAAAGTGAGGCTCAGAGTGAGGTGCTGCTCACACCTCATACACTCTATCTCCTCCAGAGGATATTAGGAGGCACCCAGCACCACCAGTTCCTCCGTCTGGAACTACAGGCCAGGATATGCGGAGCGGTGTAGTTGTTGGCTAGCTTGGTAGCTGCTCAGGCTCATAGGCAGAATACCGGTGCTGTTGATAAACCGGCTAGTACAAGAGTTCATGATTTTATTAATCTAGACCCTCTAGTGTTTACCAGATCATACCCCAAGGAGGACCCGCTGACTTTTATTAATTATGTTCATCGTACATTGTGGTTTATGCACGCTACTGATACAGAGGCAGTAAAGTTGGCTTCTTATCTGTTACATGATTTAGCGGTTTTCTGGTATGATAGTTGGGAGAGATCCAGGGATCCGAACGCTCCACCAGTTGTGTGGAAAGAATTTTCTGAGGCCTTTCTTCGACACTATTTTCCAATTGAGATATGACGAGCTAGAGCTGATAAGTTTCTGAACCTTAGACAAGGTAATATGAGTGTGAGAGAGTATAGTATGCAGTTTGATTCTTTAGCAAGAAATTCTCCCCATATGGTGGCCGAGATGAGTGATATGGTGCATATGTTCGTGAACGGATTAGGACCACATATGATAAATGAGTGCACGACAACCTCCTTGGTGGAGGGCATGGATATTTTTCATATTCAGGCGTATGCCCAGACCCTAGAGGATCGTAAACGCCAGCAAAGGGAAGATAGGGAGCAGGATAGGGGCCAACATAAGCGAGCAAAATTTGTAGGGTATTCTCATGACTTTAGAGGCAGTATCATGCCCCAGTCTTTGAGGAGTTCGGCGCCACCCCTAGCTAGTGCTCCTCCACAGTTTCAGAGGCCTCGATATGATCGATTTTCCTATTCAGGTCTAGGTCATAGTTCGCGGGCATCAGGCTCGCAATATTATATGGATACTAGTCAGACGAGACCCCCAACACCCCATTGTGATCAGTGCAGAAAGGCCCACTTTGGGTTGTGCCGTCGAGGTTCTGATGCGTGCTATTCTTACGGACATCCTAGCCATATGATGCAGGGTTGTCCTAACAGAGAAGGTGGTGGTATGGCTCAGCCAACTGGATCTGTGAATGGTTCTCCCTCATCAGTTCGACCCTCAGCACGGGGTTTTCAGTAGTCGACAGGTTGTGGTAGAGGTAGAGGTGTAGTGTCGAGTTCGAGTGGTGCTCAAAATCGAACCTATGCTCTAGTAGGTCGATAGGATCTCGAGTCGTCTTCGGATGTTGTTACAGTTATATTGTCTGTGTTTTCTTACGATGTATATGCGTTGATTGATCCGGGATCTACATTATCATATGTTACACCCTTTGTGGCTAATAAGTTTGGCGTTGAACCTGAATTGATAAGTAAACCACTTGCGGTATCTACTCCGATATGAGATTCTGTGATTGCTAGAAGGGTATATAAAGGTTGCACACTGATGATTTGTAGTCTTCAAACCTCGGAGAATTTATTTGAATTAGAAACAGTTGATTTCTATGTGATAATGGGAATGGACTGGTTGACCTCATGCTATGCCAATGTTGATTGTCTTACGAAGATGGTTAGGTTTCAATTTCCTGATGAACCCGTCATCGAATGGAAGGGGAACAGTGCTACGCCGAAAGGTAGGTTTATTTCCGATCTTAAGGCAAGGAAGATGATATCAAAAGGTTACATTTATCATCTCGTTCGTGTTAGGGATACAGAGATAAAGTCTCCTAATCTACAATCAATCCCCGTGGTCAATGAATTTCCAGATGTTTTCCCAGATGAACTCCCAAGCTTTCCTCCTGAGGAGATTGAGTTTAGCATTGATGTGTTGCCTGACACTCAACCCATATCTATTCCTCCATGCAGGATGGTCCCGACAGAGTTGCGAGATTTGAAGGCGCAATTGAAGGACTTGCTGGATAAGGGCTTCATTAGGCCTAGAACTTCACCTTGGGGTGCGCCAGTCCTGTTCATGCGAAAGAAAGATGGGTCGTTAAGGATGCGTATCGATTATTGACAGTTGAATAAGTTTACTGTAAAGAACAAGTATCCACTTCCAAGGATTGACGACCTATTTGACCAACTCCAGGGTGCCAAGTATTTCTCCAAGATTGACTTACGTTCAGGGTATCATTAGGTGAAGGTTAAGGAGAACGATATTTCAAAGACAGCCTTTCGGATAAGGTATGGGCACTTTGAGTTCTTGGTGATATCGTTCGGGCTAACAAATGCCCCAAAAACTTTTATGGATCTCATGAATACTGTATTCATGCCCTATCTTGATGTGTTCGTGATTGTATTCATTAATGACATTTTGGTGTATTCTCGTTCTAAGGCGGAACATGCGGGCCACTTGCGGATAATATTACAGACGCTTTAGGATCGTAAGTTATATGCTAAGCTCTCCAAATGTGAATTCTGGCTAAACTCAGTAGCATTCCTTGGCCATGTGATATCTGACGAGGGTATTCGTGATCATATTCATTGATGACATTTTGGTGTATTCTCGTTCTAAGGCGGAACATGCGGGCCACTTGCGGATAGTGTTACAGACGCTTTAGGATCGTAAGTTATATGCTAAGCTCTCCAAATGTGAATTCTGGCCGAACTCAGTAGCATTCCTTGGCCATGTGATATCTGACGAGGGTATTAGTGTCGACACTCAAAAGATCGATGCAGTAAAGAATTGGCCGAGACCTACAACACCATCAGAAATCCGCAGCTTCCTGGGGCTAGCAAGATATTATAGGCGATTTGTAGAAGGGTTTTCCTCTATATCAACACCATTGACTAAGTTAACACAAAGAGATACTAAGTTCCAGTAGTCTGACGCTTGTGAACGAAGTTTTCAGGAGTTAAAGAATCGATTGACATCTGCGCTAGTGCTCACTCTACCAGAAGGAATAAAAGGTTATGTGGTATATTGTGATGCCTCAGGTATAGGTTTGGGGTGCGTATTGATGCAACATGGGAAGGTGATTACTTATGCATCAAGACAATTGAAGAAGCATGAAAAGAATTACCCGACCCATGGTTTGGAATTGGCTACAGTAATATATGCTTTGAAGATATGGCGGCACTACTTATAAGGCATCCATGTTGACATCTACACATATCATAAGAGTTTACTATACATCTTCAAGCAGAAGGAGTTGAATTTGAGGCAGCGTAGGTGGCTTGAATTACTGAAAGATTATGATGTCGAGATATTGTACCATCCCGGTAAAGCCAATATTGTGGCAGACGCTCTCAGTCGTAAGTCAATGGGAAGCTTAGTACACATTGAGGTAGGTAGACAGGGGTTGACTAAAGAGCTTCATCAGGTAGCCAATATGAGAATTAGATTGTTAGACTCTGATGACGGAAGGATTACTGTACAGAATACATCAGAATCATCTTTGGTAGACGAGGTAAAAGCACGACAATATAAAGATCCTACCTTAGTACGATTGAGAGAGAGCATTCAACAGTGTAAAATTACGGCTTTTAAGATCAGAGTAGATGGGGAACTGAGATACCAGGACCGATTATGTGTGCCTAATGTGGCAGGGTTGAGAGAGAATATTATGATTGAGATTCATCAATCTCGATATTCCATCCATCCCGTCTCGACAAAGATGTATCATGATGTTACAGAGTAGTATTGGTGGGATAACATGAAGAGGCCAATTGCAGAATTTGTAGCCCAGTGTCCTAATTGTCAACAAGTGAAAATCGAATATCAGAAACCCAGTGGATTGCTTCAGAATATAGAGATTCCGGCCTGGAAATGGGAGGTGATTAATATGGACTTCATTATTGGATTACCTCGCTCTTATCATAAGTTTGACTCCATCTGGGTGATAGTTGATCGACTTACAAAATGCGCCCATTTTCTGCCAGTTAAGGCAACTTACACAACTAAAGATTATGTGAAGTTGTATATTAAGGAGATTGTTAGGCTTCATGGTGTGCCGATATCTATTATATCAGACCGAGGAAAGCAATTTGCGGCAAACTTTTGGAGGTCTTTTCATAAGGGTTTAGGCACACAAGTGAATCTCAGCACTACATTCCATTCACAGACTGATGGACAAGATGAACGTACCATTCAGACACTTGAAGATATGCTACGAGCATGTGTTCTGGATTTCAATGAGAATTGGGATGACCATTTTCCACTCATAGAATTTGCCTACAATAATATCTACCATTCCAGTATTAAAATGGCCTCGTACGAGGCACTATACGGGAGGAGATGTAGATCACCACTTCCATATCAGAGCTCGACCCATCATCTTTCACAAGGACGGATTTATCTCTCCCGCCCACTGATGATGAGCCGACTTCGGCTGTTCGTCCACATTCCTCCCTCGTGACGGCCCTTTTGGCCTCTCCTCCCTGACGATCTCCAGCGTAGGAGCAGCCTCAATGCCCAGCAAGGCCGCCGAATGCGCATCCAAAACAATAGGCCTCTCAGGCTCGGCATCGGTAACGTCGGTCTTTCCAGTCTCCACCCTCTATCTTTTCCTCGGTACTGCCTCCTCCTCACTATGAGATGACTGGTCGATCAGGTGCAAAATAGGGTGGGCAGAGGTCTCAACCGACGTGATGGCCACCTGTGGGCCGGAATCGCCCAACGACGGAGCTAGAGTTTGATCATTTTGTACGGATTCAGCCAGTACGAGTTGCATTCCAGCCGAAGCGACCCCCTGACGGAATGCGGGCAAGGGATCCTTCATCTTCTTAGAATCTCGCCGACCTGGCACAGAAAGGAAATTATGTCAAAAGGAGACAATAGACGACGACAAATGATAACGAGGACGAAATGATTGGAAACTGGAAATTCAACTTACTAGTCGAGGGCTTGGGCCCAAACCGCTTATTGTAGGATACCCAGTCACGGATCCCCACAGTGTGAGGCAGGACGCGAGCCACTCAGTGATCAATGTAGGGCACCAAAGAGGGTGGACGTTTCTCAGCTGAAAGTGGAAGAACAAGAACAAGGCAAAAACAAAAGGGGGGGGGGGGGGGGGGGGGGGGGTAAACAAACACACTATAGATGGTAAAAGATTCTTACGATTAAAGTTCCACTGCTCGGGGAACCGGGTTGGGTTTGCCACTACGTGCTCGGTTATGATAAAGAAATAGCTTCAACAAAATCAGCGGTTTGCTTTGTCGTCTATCCCTGCCACCAACATTTTTGTCCTGCGGTGGTGAAGATGAATCATCATGCTCCTGTAAAAACTCGGCGAGAAGAGGTGAAACAGGTGACAGATGGAGACTTCGCAACCGGCCAAAACCGCGAGCTTCGCTAACATCAGAAATTTTTTGTACAGGTATAGGGAAAGCTGCGTCGAGCAGACGCCGTAGAAATGGCAGAATTCTTTCACTAATGGAGGAAAAGGAAGAGAGTATCCCGCCAAGAACGGGTAGGCATAGAATGCACAATACCCGGTCCGGTGAACATGTATCACGTTCCCTCCCCCCCCCCCCCCCCCCCCCCCCCGCTGGAATAATATCAATATGAGCGGGGATGCAAAATTTAGATCGGAGAGTGGAAATCTGCTTCAATCCCATATCAGACACCACAAGCTCCGGGTATGTACGGGCTCTTTTGAGAAGTAGTTCTTGGAGGTGGGGTTGCATGGGATAACCTCCTCCACGGTGGGAATTATTTTGTCTTTCGCAACCACGAGTTTGCCGCCGCTAGGAGGCATGGCCACCGACAATGGGGTAGCATCAGAGACTACATCAAAAGTGTGAGTCGAGTTTGTCATTTTTCAGTAACGCGTATATGGTGGGGCCGGAGATAAAGAGTATTGACGGAAGAGGAAATAAGAAGCTAGAGCTGAGAAGTAAGGGGAAATCGGAAGCAAGGATTGAAGCAGAAGAAGAAGAACAAGCATAGTGCATAAATGGAGTATGAAATGCGAAAGTTTCATTTGAGAATCCCCTTTCCTCTATTTATAGGCTATTGTGGCGCCCGAATCGATGCAAGGAACCGTCAGTGGCACTAAAACCGAAGCAACCAAGGCTCTAGAAACGACGCAGTGCATTGGGAAGTTGCGTAATGATGACGCACGTGGACATGACATCATCCTATGTCAGCCACGCCAACTGTGACCATTAGGGCGACACGTCACCAGTTTGACATCGACCATTTCTGCTCAGTCATTACTTCGGAGTTTCTTTTGACCGGTTGCAGATGAAATTCGCTCATCAAGTGATACGCTCAAATTACACGTTAAAATAGTGTAAGCGGTCGATATTAAATATAATAACCCAACTAGCTTGGGGTCGAATCCCACAGAGAACAATATATAGGCGATTAGGAATGTAAGAAAATTATCACTTATTGTGCAATGCCAACCACTTAGAATTTTGTTTAGAAAATGCTTATACCTACATGAAAAAATGTAAACTAACCTATAAAGCAAGTAAAATGATCAATGGCTACAAGTATGGATGCATCGGGATTACACTCAAGTAACGATCCAATGTATTTCACGATTTTACAAATATGAGCGAGTTTATGTTAATTAGCCACGGATAACAATTCTCATTTAGCTTCTTCCAAAGACTAACAAGAATTCCTAATTAAATTATCCCTAACACAATTAGGAGATTAAGCACACCTATATATGTCTACAAGTAGTTCAATCCTATTCCCAGGTAGACTCTATAAAATGAGGGTTAAAGCCTCAAGTTCTTGTTAATTAATCTTTTCCAACCCCAAATTATCTTTTTCAAAATTAATTCGGAGTTAATGGGCGAGTCCTAGGGTTAGCTAATCCCTTCAGAAACATTAAAGAACAAGAATAATTAGAGAAACAATAACTCACTTCATAAAAGATGAAAAATTATTCAATACATAAGCACAACAAGGTATTTAACCCACACTTTAAACATGAATATTTCCATAAACAAGATTGAGTATTGGAAATAAATACTACACGCTTAAATATTCAATACAAAGCAAGAAAATGAAGAAATGAACATAAATGGGTAAGAATTTCTCAACCACAACCTTCAAATCTTCAGGACCCAAGTGTGTGTGCAAGCTCTAGCTTCCAAAATTGTTCTTCTCTAGCGTTCAAGATTGAAAATAATCCAAATATCTCCTTCCAATAGGCTAGGTCGTGTATTAAATGGCTTTGGGGTCAAAATCTTGAAATGGCAAAACTGCCCACATTTCGCCCAGTTTTAATGCATCGCGATCGCGTAGAGTAAGGCTGAAGACCACTGCGATCGCAGACAGAAGCCTGCGTTCGCGTAGAGCATCCCAGGGTGGTGACAAAATTCTTCATTGTGTTCGCAGAAACAACATTGCGATCGCGATGCTCATTTTCACAGGCTTATGCGATCACGGTCCTATGTTTGCGATTGCGGAGAGTATCTGGCAACAATCATTTTTCACCATTTTTGCATATTTTGACTTGGTTTCTTCCGTTTCTTCTCTAATTCACTTGCTACCTGAAATATGCCAATAAAACTCAGAAAATGTCTTAATTTCTCAACAAAACTATACAATAACTTAAGTATAAAGAGGAAATAAGTTGGTAAAATTGTTAAACCAAAGAATTTAGCCAAAGTTATTTTAAGAAGTACTCGGGCTTTTGATAACCAAGAAAATTGGCTAATAATTATAATCAGACTTATAAAAAGAAAGCAACAAGAATGCATAAAAGTAAATGTATTTCAGTAGTGGTTCGAATGTGTCCATACAAGTGATATTTTACTCCCTTTTATAGGAAATTTCTTAATATAACGCCTACTCTTCTTAATGATTGAGCATTAATGACTAATAATATCACTAATGTAACGTTACAGTAGATAATCGTAACTGTTGCGTGAAGATTATGTAACGTTTGGCTCATTGATTGAAGACCTTTGAATCCGCCCTTTATTCTGCCTTGGTTCATTCTGACCGTGTCTCTTCAACTCCTCAATTAGATTGAGGTTCCCGTATCTAATTACCTCGTGGGTATGCTGTTCCATTCCTCTTTGTCTCGTACCTCTTTGTAAATTTATGACCAGCTGTCGTGTTTCTATTGCTCAACATGGATTGCCTTGTCATCATAATTATCACACGTGTGAAGGCTATTTTTACCAATACGAAAATACCAACTTATCATCAAGGTCATCCAAGAGGACGACCTTAATAAGCGGAAGGACTAACTATATGGGTCAAAATCAGGCTAGGTTTAGCAAGAGCAAACAGACGAGCGGTGGTCGAGGTCGAGCACAGTCTCATTGCGAGGAGTCACCAAAAGAGGGACCAGTGCCGAGGTTGAGTAGAGAACAAATAGCAACAACAACTAAAACAGCCTTAGGATTATGATAAGGAATATTCCATCGAATACTCCTCCAACTGTAATTTTTTAAGGTTTCCTAGGAATATCCCTTATAAATAGGAAGAGATAGGGAACAAAAGGGGGATTTTCACCTTTTTGATAAGAGCATTACTGTAAGAAGTTGACTATCAAGAAAACATACCAAAGTTGGTCTTGTCTCTCCTATTTGATTTCATTGTTTATTCTATTTTTCTACTCACAAGATCCAAGAACACTTTGTTCACCTTCTTAGTTTATTGTCACGCGTTATTGTCAGAGGAAGGAATCATCCAACTCATTCAACATTTGGGTAACAAACTCTTTCTTATTACATTTGTTGTCATTTATCACATTTATTGCATGTTTTTATACTCACACCCATTAACAATCATTGGCATTTACTCGATATTTATTAATCTGAACATGGTTCAAATCATTGAAATATTCAAACATCAGATCTAAGATTTATTATACTTAACTAGAATTTTCTCCTCATACTTATTTAATTAGTTTAATAAAAAAGCTTAGAACTTTTTGGTCAAACAAGCTTAGGGGTAAACCATTTGTTACAATCACAAAACTTGAAAATACAAATTGGATCTTTGAAAGGTATAATAAATGAACGATAAACTTCAAGATTAGTTGGAAAATCATTCAGGAAAGGGAAGAACGAGAGAATTTTCGGCACTTTCCTGATATATTAAGTACTACTATTAAGTATGAAACGTTTAATCGTTGAGTGGAACAAATCACCTTCAATTTCTCGAACAAGTACTTATTTTAAGGGCCATTGAAGTTATTAATTGTACTAGGTGGACAACATGTAATGTTTCAATCTCCACTTGCCCAAAATTAAGGCCGAGATGGTTTGCTCCAAATCAGTCTTGCGTACGCTAATATTTTACGTTTTCGCAATGGCATTTTTCAAACAGCGTGCAATATATGTAGGGCTGTTGACCCAGTTAAAAGTCGAAATAGCACAATTGCTGTTCGAAAACTTTGATTTGAACACGCTGCACAGCGGCTCACACACCATATAAAATTAACCCAACTAGCCGCCTACTTTGCCACTTAAACTAAAACTCGGTGAATTTATAATATATTCATAATTTATATATTATATGTGTATATTATGTATAACTAGTCTTAGGGTACGCGAGATGCGCGTGAATCCTGTCTCAATGAGTATAATTTATTTAAAAATAATTTTGAGTTATACAATAAAAAAAATAAGTTCCTAAAGATGGTCATGAATATTGATTGTGTATAACTAACTCAATAATTAAAGAAATTATCTCAAAAGTCCTCAATCTTCAATAACTCAACTTAATATTTTTTCCAAGTTTGTAATTTTACAATTTCAGTTTCATGGCAAGTCTTGAAAAATCTAAATAATCTTGAGGAATACAACTTACAACATATAAACACGCAACTAATAATCTATGAACTTTAAGTAAATAAAATCAATGTACAATAATAAACAAAAGAAAAGCATTAAAAAAAAAGAGCAAGCTAGTAAGATAATCTACCATTGAAAGCTAGCTAGTGGATAAACTCATATATTAGCTAAATGTATCATGGTTTAAAAATTAAAAGATGTCATAAATTATCTTGCAATTTTTGTACTCAACAACATTCCGCATAATTGTAATAGTGCATTTAAAACTTTTGAACGTTAAAAGTATGATATTGAATAATTTTATTGGTGCAGTAGTCTTGTATATTTTTAAAAAGTGAACTATCTATGTTATTGTTGAAGAACATGTACCTCTTCTTTCTTAAATCATTTTATTTTTCCTTCATCTATCTTTTTTTATCATTTATATATGATTTAAATGGAAGACTTATACAAAGTGAAATTTAATAAAGCTACAAAAATTATAACTTTCTACGTGGTTCAAATATGAAAATAAACTAATAAGTAAAATTTTAATTAATTTTAAGCTTCTAAATATTAAAAATAATTAAATGACTATTAAATGAAGTGTTTTCTTATAATATTCAACATAAAATTTGAGGGACTTCAGAATATAACCTTTTTATGATGAAAATCAAGTTTGAAATAAAAAGAAAAATGTTGGTTTTAAATTCTAGTATTTCATTCTAGGTATATATTATTTAATTAATTGTATTCTATTGGATAGTATACTCGCGTCTTTCATTTAGTTAATATCTTTTAACAACTAAAGGCTAAAGATTAGGAGTTCTTACTTAATTTAATAAGAAAACATTTATTAACAAAATTTTTAGGTGATTTAAATATCATACATAATAGGAAAGTAACTTAAATTACAATTGTGTCCAATATAAAATTTATTTTTAGAGGATAAAAAAGGCGAATGATATTTTGCTAAGGGCCTTCGTGTTTTTAATATAGTATAGATAGATATAGATATAAATTATCGTATAATCTATGTATATAACTCGAAAAAATAAATAAATTAATATGACAGATTATTTGTATAAAGACCCCTTTGTAAAATGCTGCCATATCTCGCTTCCATGGATTTTTTAGTCGTATTGGTTGAATTTTAAATTTTGTCTTAACACGTCGTCAAAGTTCACATATCTGACTTGAGATCACCGGCCTCTGTAGTGGCTGGTGAAAAACAGTGTACAGCTTTTTAAGAATTGGACTTTGTAAAAGGCAAGAATGTCGTGACAAGGACCTTTTTCAATAGGAATCCATGCTACAAAAGAAAGTGAGACAACCAATTTGTGTGTGCCGCTGGAAAATATGAGTTGCGCGTTTGAAAGGAAACACGACTCAACTAATGTGTTCTTGGGATTAGGTCATGAAAGTCTTTGTAGGTTATTGATCATTCTTTGGTCTTAAAAAGCCTATGTGAAAGACCCACTTGAAAAAGCTATATCTTGTAGCTGAGCTAACCACAAATCCTTTCAAAAAATTTATACTAATCATAGTAAGGTTAGAGGCGGACCCACCCAGAATTTTAACGCGACGGGGACAACATTATTTTGCTTGACTAGAGATTCTAAAGACTTTTAGTGTTCAGGGTGCCAAGTTATTTATATATTCATTTTCAAGGTATACATATACATATACAAGATTTCTGCCGAAGTTTACAGGGTCCGATAACCCCTCAACACTATAAATAGGCCCGCGCCTCCTAGTAAGGTCATAAAAACGTATATGCAAGCACATGCATATCTACTGAATGAATATTAATATCAAGTGTGAATATATTTTTAATCTTATTGGCTTATTCCATTGTATACCCTACTTTTACATTATAAATATTGTGATCTGTAATCTTCTTTTTAGCTTTTAAAATATCAAAATTAATATCCGAAAAATTGGACACAAAAATTAATTAATACTTTGACCTTAGTGCACCCCATTATATCATCGTTTTTAAGATCCGTGGAGGAATATTATTTAATGTCGCATTGTTTGACATGCCCGCATTCAAATCCTAGTATGGTTTATCGTTTTCAAACCAAGAATTCAAACTTATGGAAAAAGGTCTTGGCATAAGTCAATGTACTACGATAACCAAAGTCAAAGAAACATACCTTTCTTGCACTTGTACGTAACCAACCCCTTGCTACTTTGTCACCTTTATATAGTGACCAACTATTTCTTTCTGAAACCCAGAACAACCAGAACAATTAGAATTTCAGGAGTTTTAGATTTGCAAGTGCTCGTCTTAAACCCTAAAACCACACAAGAAAATTATATATATATATATATATATATATATATATATATATATATAACACGTAAAATGAAGTGTTTCAACTCTTTTCTAAAAGCCATGGCAATGATACTCGTTTTTGTGTGGCTTTCAAATTCCATGCAGGTGGAAGGGTCAAGAAACCTCAAGGAATTACAATATTCTTTCTCTTCTTCTTCAATAATGGTAGAGAATTTAGTGATAGAGAGAGCATATTCTGGGCCAAGTCATCGTGGACGAGGTCACTAGCTTCAAGTTTCTTTCCTCTCTGTTATTCCAAATATCCAGAACTATTGGTCTCATGGAGTTGCCTGAAATCCCAAGAGATCGAGGCACACATATATATATATATATATATATATATATATATATATATATATATTCATTTCTTTGACTAAATTCTTGGCTGTTGCTTTTTGATTAATTTCTTTTCTTGTTTCATTCTGCGATCTTATAAATATATACAGTGGGTGGCCGGTTCAATGTAAAACATAGATATTCTAATGTAATCTAACAGAAGTTACTTTCTCGTTTCCAACTTGTTATTGATTGTTATATCTCTCTCTGCCTGATAGTGTAGGTAACCTTGTTAATATTTTGACATAACTTTCTCACAAAGTTTAACACTCCAGCAGATGGTTTCCGATACATTACGCCAAAAGTGTTGCCAGCCTTACAAGTTCTAACTTTGATTCTACCGGAAAAAGTTACATGTTCGACAAAACCAATTTAATGCTGCTCTTTTTTAATTAAGAAAATTTAATAATTTTATTAAATTTCACATTTTGAGCTTGATATTATTGCGTTATTTTTAATGTCAATAGTAGAATAGGTTTTGATTAACGAGCCTTGTTGATACTAAAATTCTTACATCTGAAGATTCATGTTCTTCAACTAAAATTGGAGGTGAAAATTACACATAAGACAATAACAAGTACAGACGAGTCGAACACGTTATGATTGATAAAACAAACTTAGTAACCAAGCAGTACTTTATTAGAAGGAAATATGATGTAGTGTGTCATGTGTTGTAGAGTGAAAAAAGCAGAACACATTGTTACCAGTTCTTAGTCATCACTCATCACCCTAGCAAGCTTAAGATTTGGGCCTCAGATCTATCTTACTTGGATTTGGCCCAAGCGAATCTTCACGGGTCAGAAACATGGTTGGTCCTTGGGGAAGTACACAAATAGCCATTCTTAGGGCTTGAAATTGCGTGGGATAGCCACTTTTTAACATGGTATTTAGTTTTATTTAGTATTTTTAATGCTGAGCAAAAGTAGTCACTACTCTATTTAAATTAATATGAAAAGACGTTGTTACCCTTTTTTCATAAGTGTTGTGTAAATATTAAGGACACGGTTTTATTAACATTTACACTGCACACATGAAACTAAGGACGTCGTGTCCTTAACATTTACACTGCACATATGAACTTAAGGTCATGATGTCCTAAAGTTTAATAGCGGAAGGTGCAAATACAAGACACTTTGTCCTTAATATTTACACAATATTCATGAAGTTAAGGATATCATGTCATTAATATTTACACAACACTCATAAAGTTAATTAAGGACACTATGTCCTTAACATTTACGCTGCACACATGAATTTAAGGACACCATGTCCTTAACATTTAAACTGTACATATGAAGTTAAGGATATGAGGTCCTAAAGTATAACAACATAAGGTGCAAATAAAAGTTAAGGACATTATGTATTTAACATTTACACTGCACACATGAAATTAAGGACGTCATGTCCTTAACATTACACTGCACATATGAAGCTAAAGACATGATGTCTTAAAGTTTAATTACGGAAGGTGCAAATACATGACACTTTTTCTTTAATATTTACACAACATTCATGAAGTTAAGGTCCTTAATATTTACACAACACCCATGTCTAGCACATAGGTATTTTCGTCCGGGCGGGTAAAAATTTATTAAGCACTGGTTAAAGAATAATTTTATCCAGTGACTAAAGAGTAAAGACAACTCTAATTAGTGGCTAAATGTGCACTTCCCCCTTCTCAAGGCTGCTAATTTAGGATTTAGCTAGTATTTATTTTGTCCTAAGAATTTAAACTAAAATTGTTAATTTCAGGACTTTGTGTCCTGAAAATTGAACTGAAAAACTAAAATTCAAAACACATTGGCTAATTCTTAAATAACAGTCCTCTATAATGGTTATCTTATATTTTACAGAGTCCAATAAAAGTGAACAATGAATTTGACCGACCATTTGTATAAATATCCCTAATATATTCCTAAGCAAAAAAATATATTGAAAAGTAAATTTTGAGCTTTAATTGACATAGTAACTGAAAATTAACAGCACTCACCTACGAAGAGTTTCTTTTTTCTTCTAAAAGAAAAAGAAGAAGCTGAGGACGAACTGTTTGTCAATTTGAAGTCTTGATTGAATGTTGGACCATTAGCCTACTTGTTAAATTATCCCTACTTATGGACCAAACATAATTGAAAAGAAGAGAAGTAATTTTGAGGGACCAACCAAATCACCTAAGAATAGCCCAGCATTAAAGTATGTATGGAACATAGATAAGACAATTCTCATTTTGACCTTTCTCCCTCTCCTTATATTAGAGTTGAATTCCAACATTAGTGGATTTAGTCTGTGTTATAAGATTTTGTTAAGTCATTAAAAACCAAAACTAAGTGAGTTCAAGTAAATTAATGCACCTGCAAGTGACTTTCTTCCATTGGTTTGTCCTCAAATTGATGTCACAATAATAATAGCATGTTCGCCGAGCTTCTAAAGTTTTGGTTTGTCCTCAACTTATTTAGAAAAATACTTTTTAAAAAATAATTTTAGTGAGAAGTAAATTATATTTGGTTAATCAATTTAAAACACACTATTAGTAAACAAAAATTAGTATTTGACCAAACTTTTAAAAGGGGATAAAAATAACATGTTAGGCAAAACTTCTAAAATTGGTCTTATTCTGATAAATAACTTTGTGGGGATAAATGCCTTTTCTTAAAAGTGTTTTTTTTAATGAGTACTTCTGGTGAGAGTGGTATGTGTCCGACTAATTCAATTCTTTTTCCATTAATATGAAAAAATCTTTTTCTAAATCGGCCAAACTCAACTAGTACATTGGACCATCAAATTCTTCAACTTTTCGTCATAAATTCTCCACTTGTCACCGGGCCATCAAAGTCCTCAACTTTTCCTCATAAATTCTCCACTTGTCACTGGGCCATCAAAGTAATTTAATTATGACTGGCTAATAAAGAACCAAAAAGGATAGATTGTCGTCTATAATAATTTTTTTTTGGATATTATCCCAACATCAACTTGAATTTGCCGACAATGGCAGGTTTTATGGGCCCAGATGCTGAGGTGGAAATATAAAAATTACACGGGGCGTCCTATTTGGTCGCCTCCATTTAACCTATACTCATTTTTTTTTAAACTTTTAACTTGTACCCACTTTTTAAATAACTTCAGCCTCTTTTCCTCGCTGAGCTGAAGTTTGCCGGTTACAAACAAAAACTTCAGCTCTAGAGCTGAAGTTCCCCAGTTACAAAGACAAACTTCATCTCTAGAGCTGAAATTCCCCAGTTACAAAGACAAAAACTTCAGCTCTAGAGCTGAAGTTCCCCAGTTACAAAGGCAAAAACTTCAGCTCTAGAGCTGAAGTTCTCCAGTTACAAAACAAAAACTCCAGTTCTAGAGCTGAAGTTCCTCAGTTACAAAAACAAAAACTTCAGCTCTAGAGCTGAAGTTCCCCAGTTACAAAACAAAAACTTCAGCTCTAGAGCTGAAGTTCGCCAGTTACAAAACAAAAACTTCAGCTCTAGAGCTGAACTTCAGGCCCGTCTACTAGAATGCTGAAGTTTTGCGTGATTGCCTTTGCTACTTCAGCCCCGTATGCTGAAGTTATGTGAATAAGCGGGTACGCTTGTAATTTTTTTTGCAAAGCAGGTATAAGTTAAAACGTGACACAAAAAGCAGGTACGAATGCAAATCCCTCGGTGGAAATTGAGGAAACTGACATGGATATTGAGATGGATGCCAACGTGGAAAGAAAAAGCGAAACTTTGAGAAGAAGTTTACGAGTGAAGAAAACGCTAAAGAAGCTAACAGATTTTGTTGTGCGTATTGACTGATCACGTGAAGGGCTAGGCAGGTCGTTAGGATAGTTTAAATATGTAGAAATCACAAGGAAATAGTAGGCAATGTGTAGACTCTTCTGAATTCTCATCTCTGCAATTCTTCTACTATTCTTATCCCCTTCTTCTAAGTGTTTCCAGTAGTTTTTCTTTCTGCTTTCAGTGTTAAATCTCAATGTAATTGTTCTGATTTTTGACTCTATCAATATAGTTCAGTTACTGTGGATCTCAACTGCTCCATTGGTGCTTTCATTCCCTTCGTCTGCGATGACGGCTGATTCGAAACTCAAGGCTTCCGACGGAACGCTGGCTACATTGTCTGACTCCTCCGATTCCGATCTACGATCTGCCATGGCAAGCCAGACGTTAGTTCTTCAGGATTTGGTTGTGCAGGTAGTTAATATCGCCGCTCGCTTGCCGATGCTGGAAGCTTCTCAGTCCGCTGGTTCGACGGTGCCGCCCGGCATCGCTACTGCTCATACATGTGGCCCTTCTGCCCTTCGCCATAAACCAGCATTGGTTGAGTTTAGTCGTTTTAATGGAGCTCACCCAGAGGCTTGGATTTTCCAAGCTGAGCGGTACTTCGACTTTTACGGTATAGTGGCAAAGCATAAGTTAACTATGGCTTCGTTCTACCTTGACGGTGAGGCGCTGGAATGGTACCGGTGGCTTTATCGGAATAAGCAACTTAGCGATTGGGCCAGTTTCACTGATAAATTGTTGTGTCATTTTCGTCAGCGTCATATTCTATCTCCGGCCGGTCATCTCTCTAAGATGTTGCAAACTACTACGGTGGCAGATTTTCAGCACCGTTTTGAATCTTTGCTTAATAAAACGATGTCGTTGCCTCAAGAATACCTTGTGGAATGTTTCCTTTCGGGCCTGCGACCCGATATTCTTGCTTCAGTTAAGGCCCATAAGCCTACTCGTTTGGACCAGGTAATTGAATTAGCCCATATTCATGAGCAACGATTAATTGCTGAAAAAGGCCCTGCCCGACCCGCATTTATTAGGACCCAACCCTTATTGCCCACACCTAGCACTCATTCTGGGCCTAATTCTTCCTCTCCAAACATGCCCTCACTGGTAACCTCCTCTCTGATTACCCGTCATTTACCTATTAAACGCCTTACACCAGCAGAAATGCAGAGACGCCGGGAACAAGGCTTGTGCTTCAATTGTGACGAGAAATATTCTGCTACTCATCGTTGTAAGGCGAGGCCTCATCTGTTGTTGCTTGTTGAGGAATCTCAAGGAGAGGTTGTCTTACCGGAATCCTTTGTTTCAGATGATGTTCTTGCAGAAGAACTCCAATGCTTGGAGGTTCAGGAACATTCTACCATCTCTTACCATGCCTTAGCCGGAGGAGCTTCGCCAAACTCCCTGCGTTTCACCGGTCATGTTAATGGTTCTCATGTTCAAGTGCTGCTCGTAGGAGGGAGCACCCACAACTTCATCCAGACTCGGGTTGCTCGCTTCCTTCAGCTTCAGGTTGAGTCGACCCTCCGTTTCTTGGTAGTTGGAGGAAGCGGCCAACGTCTTCCCTGTGAGGGTGTTTGTCGGCGAGTTCCCGTTACTATTCAGGGTAGTACCTTATCCTTAGACTTTTGTGTTTTGCCTCTTCATGGCTCCGACCTGGTTTTGGGCGTCTCATGGTTGGCTACATTAGGACCAGTTGTTACAGATTATGTTGCTCGTATATGCGAGTTTAACTGCGAGGGACATCACTATAGTTGGCTTGGAAATCCCCCCACTGAGCTCCAACCCGTGCAATTACACAGTCTTCGCCGTATGGCTGCCACATACTCGATTGCCTCTTTTTATCATTTGGAATTGGTGAGTGATCCTCCCCAGGCATCTGATGCGCCACCACCAGCCATATTGGAGTTGTTGGAGTCATTTTCCGAGGTGTTTCATCAACCTCACGGGTTACCGCCAACTCGACCACAAGATCATGCAATCCATTTATTGCCAGGACCGGAATCGGTGAATGTCAAGCCTTATTGTTATCCATATTGTTATCCAGTCATTCTACCGAGTACCAGCCCATTTTCATCCCCGTTTCTCTTAGTGCGCAAAAAGGATGGTACATGGCGCTTTTGTGTGGACTATCACGCCTTGAATGCCGTTACTATTCGTGACAGGTTTCCCACTCCCACCATTGATGAACTATTTGATGAATTACATGGTGCACAATATTTTTTCCAAACTGGACCTACTTTCCGGCTACCACCAGACTAGAGGATGTTGGGAAGACAGCATTTCGCACTCATGAGGGTCACTATGAATTTTTGGCGCCCTCCACATTCCAAGCTACTATGAACTCGGTTTTTCAGCCCTATCTACGCGAGTTTGTCTTGGTTTTTTTCGATGATATACTCGTGTATAGTCCTGATTGGACTGCTCATTTGGAGCATCTTCGATTGGTCTTACAACTTTTGCATGAACACAAACTAGTGGCCAAACGGTCAAAGTGTGTGTTCGTCCAACAGTCCGTTGATTATTTGGGTCATGTGATCTCAAATGCTGGGTTATCCGTTGATCCGCTGAAAATCACGACAATTGAGCAATGGCCACGACCCCGTTCAGTAAAGGAAGTGCGTAGTTTCTTGGGTCTTGCAGGGTACTATAGACGGTTCATTCATCACTATGCTTCTATTGCCGCGCCGTTGACTGATTTACTGCGCAAGGATGCTTATCAATGGACCTCGTCACAACAGACTGCTTTTGACACGTTGAAGTGTTGTCTCAGTTCCACCCCTGTGTTGTCTCTCCCAGATTTCACCAAACCTTTTCAGTTGGAAACATATGCATCCGGGGTTGGCATAGGAGCTATTCTTTCGCAGGGAGGTCACCATGTGGCCTTCTCTAGCCAAAAGCTGAGCAACCGTATGCAACAAGCCTCAACGTATCATCGGGAAATGTTTGCCATAATTCAGGCAGTTTGTAAGTGACGGCAATACCTTCTTGGTCGTCTCTTTACCATACTCACAGATCAGCAAGCTCTAAGGAACCTCACCAACCAAACTATTCAAACACCTTAACAACAAAAATGGCTTGGTAAATTTGTTGGATATGACTTTTCTATCGTATATCGTCCGGGAAAGAACAATGGTGCAGCAAATGCCTTGTCCCATATCCCGGAGTCTGTGTACATGGCCATTACGGGGTGTGTTCCTACGTTTGTCTCTGAATTGCGCTTGCTTAACTCTACACATCCTGAACTAGTGGAACTTCAACAAACCCTTGCTCGTGATCCAGCCTTGTTGCCTAATTATACTTTCCGTGAAGGATTACTCTTTTTTAAGGGCCAATTGGTTATTCCATCATATTTTTCCCTCCGCCAACAATTACTAGTGGAATTTCATGCTTCTAGTATTGGCGGCCACGCTGGAATAGCACGCACGTACCATCGTCTTGCTTCTAATTTTTATTGGAAGCACATGAAAATGGATGTGAAGCTTTTTGTGTCTGCTTGCCAGATCTGCCAACAAATGAAGGACCTCAACCATCACCCCGTTGGATTACTCCAACCCTTACTAATTTCGGAGTTGGTATTTGAGGATATCGCGATGGATTTTATTACATGCCTTCCTAGTTCAAAGGGAAAAGCCACAATCTTGACTGTGGTGGATCGTTTTACCAAGTGTGGTCATTTCATTCCCTTGCCATCCTCTTTTACTGCTGAATCAGTAGCAGCGACCTTTGTGGGTGAAGTTATACGGTTTACATGGACACCCCCGTACCATTGTTACTGATAGGGATCCACGTTTCATTCATGCTTTTTGGGCAAGAGATACACCGTTTACAAGGGACTACTTTGGCTATGAGTACAACCTACCATCCAGAAATCGATAGACAATCCGAGGCTTTGAAAAAATGCATTGAGCAGTACTTGCGTTGTTTTGTTGCAGACACGCCTAAGGATTGGGTACCTATGCTTCCGTGGGGTGAGCTTTGGTATAATACATCCTTGCAAACTTCTGTTGGCATGACTCCATTTGAGGCTCTTTATGGCAGGAAACCTCCTGCTATCACTCGTTATGTTGTGGGTGACAGCTCAAGTGACCTGGTGGAAAAGTTTTTACTGCAAAGGCATGAGGTGCTGGATTTGTTGAAATGGAATTTAGCCAAGGCTCAGAAGCGTATGAACGACCAGGATGACAATCGTTGCTCAGACACCTCCTTCCAAGTTGGTGATTGGGTTTATGTTAAGCTCAAACCTTATCGCCAACATTTAGTCCGTGGACAGCTTCACCACAAATTGGGACGCAGGTTTTTTGGTCCCTTCAAGGTGCTAAAAAAGGTTGGGAATGTTGCTTATAAGATGGAGTTACCTGATGCCGCAAGAATTCACCCTGTTTTCCACGTTTTGATGCTCAAGGGGTGTATCGGGCAGCCGGATAACCAGATCACACCCCTGCAGTTAATTGATTTCTCTCACGAATTGGCCCAACCTGCTTTGAAACTTGAGGACAAGGTTCTCAATTCAGGTGGGGGTAATGTTATGGGCCCAGATGCTGAGGTGGAAATTGAGGAAGCTGACATGGATATTGAGACGGATGCCAACGTGGAAGGAAAAAGCAAAACTTTGAGAAGAAGTTTACGGGTGAAGAAAATGCCAAAGAAGCTAACAGATTTTGTTGTGCGTATTGGCTGACCACGTGAAGGTCTAGGCAGGTCGTTAGGATAGTTTAAATATGTAGAAATCAGAAGGAAATAGTAGGCAATGTGTAGACTCTTCTGAATTCTCATCTCTGCAATTCTTCTGCTATTCTCATCCCCTTCCTCTAAGTGTTTTCAGTGGTTTTTCTTTCTACTTTCAGTGTTAAATTTCAATGTAATTGTTCTGATTTTTGACTCTATCAATATAGTTCAGTTACTGTGGATCCTTACTGCTCCGCCTGCTCCAGCAGAGCAGATAAAGTATCTTGTGTTCATGCAAGTTTGGGAAAGGGCGTACTCAAGAAGTTTCTTCTTGCTGCTTTGTTTGCGCTTTCGCATCCCCTTCTGTAAAGAAAGGAGAAGAGAGAGGCGTGTGACGTAGGCGGCCAAATTACCCATGCTTTTCTTTATTTTATTATATTCGGTGTGCTATATATATAATCCTAACGGAATCGAACATGCACCAAAACAGACAAACAAGAAAAACAAATTTATCGATACTCAATGAATAAGGTTTTTTGTATATTAATCTATTTCTTATTTCTCCTTGCAGCCCGAAAAGGATGCCACGCACTAACTGTAACATACAATGTAACAAACAAGGATCCGAACTTAGCTGGAGGCATACGATTCACAAACGAAGTTGGCTTAAATTACACCAAGCAAACATTGGCCAACGCCACAAATTTCATATGGGCAATCTTTCAACAAACAGTTGATGCTGACAAGAAACCATATACAGCTCTCAATACTTTTATTGAGAACACCACGAATGGATATATTGCCTATACTACTGGCAATGAAATTCACCTAGGCACAAGTTACATACAATCTTATTCTGGAAACATCAAAACTGAGCTCACTGGAATCATTTTCCATGAATCAACTCATGTTTGGCAGTGGTATGGTAACTCTTCGACTCCAGGTCAGTGGCGCAGGTTTAGATTATACACAATAAATTTAATAGAATTACTACGTCTAGCTAGGACTATATATGATAAGCGTGTTTGCATCGTATGACAAAAGTCATTTTTCATGGAAATTCTTTTGCTAATAACACGAACAATAATAAACCCGGTGTATTCTTAGGCCGACCTTACACTTACCTTGTGGAGGTAGAGATGTTGTTTCTGATATACTCTCGACTCAAGAATTAAAACATGGAAATTCTTTTGCCATGAAAAAAAATTCTCTGGAAAATATTTTTCAGCTTTTTCTTCGGGGAATGAAAGATATTTTCGAACAATATATGGTATTAAAAATTAATAATGTTATTAGCAAATTAGAGGGTGTTTTGGTGAAATCTTTTGGCACTACTCAAAGATATTAACAATAACACCTAAATACTAAGTTAAAAAAGTAACATGAAGTTAAAAGTGAATACAATTCTACGGAAAATAACTCTCATCCATAAGCGAGAAAAGTCATTTTTTCATTTTAATAAAAAATATTTTTGATAACTAAATACCGTAAAACGACTTCCTCATGAAAAAATATGTTTTCTAAAACCAAACACATTTTATATGTACGTGTTTAGAAAAAAAATAGAATATATATATATATATATATATAGTAAATTAATTCATTAACAGTAAATTCTAAATACCTTGTTGTTCTAGGTGGATTAATAGAAGGGATTTCAGATTACGTGAGACTAAAGGCTGGTTATGCTGCTAGTAATTGGCCGCAGAATGGGCAAGGTGACAAATGGGATCAAGGTTACGCGATCACAGCACGTTTTCTGGATTATTGTAATGGCTTGAGAAATGGATTTGTGGCTGAGTTGAATAAGAAGATGAGAACTGGCTACACTAACAATTTCTTCGTTGAATTGCATGGGAAGACACCTGACCAGCTTTTTACTGATTATAAGGCTAAGTATAAAACTGCTTAATTAATTAAGGCTTCTCTGATTACATGTGCATGGAGTAATATGCTTATGGTAATGTACTAAAATAAATGAATAAATATTAAGTACTTGATTTGGATTAACTACAAGTCATGAGTAGATTATGATAAGTCTACCTCATTAATGTGTTTGTTTTTTGTACCTTAAATTTTCTGAGATTTTGCCGTCTTGTGTGTATCGATTTCCTAGGAAGATATCATTGTTATCATGTTATCAGCTAACTGAAAAGTAAAGAACAGAAAAGAAACAAAAAAAAATGAAAGATCTAAACCGCAGACGAAGATATTCATAGTTTATCTGGTGATTATCACAAGAAAAAAAGAAGTGGTCGAACAAATTAAATTGAATTAGTATAAAGTGCAGATGAGGATATATTGTTTACCACAAGAACAAAAAGATAAAAAGTAGAACAAAATCTCTTTAGGCTAATATGTACTATTAAACTTGCTTTAATAACATATTTCCTTCCAAAAACTAAAAACCAGCCCCACCCCAACCATTTGGATTTTTTGTGCCTTCTCTAGTTGAGCCTCTACTCTAATATAATTTTGAAATTGTATAATTATACGGTTGCAATAATTTGTAATTTTGTAGACACATACATAAATTGAAATAATAATGATATGTAATAATAATAATAATAATAATAATAATATAACTAAATTACTGTATAATAAATAAATTTGTTCGACATTTTTCTTTGTTCAACATATTTAAATAAAAAATTAAACTCCAATCTGAATTATCACATTACCAAATATTAAACAAAACTGGACCAATTCATAAATTGTTACAATTAACGGAACCTTCTTTTGATGCACTTTAGCTACTTATTCTTCAAATATAATAATTCTGGACGGCACTTATGAATCAAGTTCTTCTTTGGTGTGCTTTATGAAGTTTCCCTGGTCCCCTACCAATGAAATAATTAAGGACGTGAGTAGTTTTGCAAATGAATTAAAAAGTATTTATTCTTGTAGACGAAATCTCTGTCTTGCCTTAATTTTAGTGAGTTTAGTCTTCTTAATTGTCTCCTCAAACGTATTGAGGCTTTAGTCCAGAGTGAAGCAAATTTTGGGTTTTAATGTAGTCCAGAAATGCACTTTGCTTCATCCAAAAAAGACAAGAAGAAGAATTACATATTCGTTCGGCTAAAGCGCATTTGTAGTAACTTTTGCTACTATAAGCACCACATAATCAAGTATTAAATTAATTAATCAATATCTCATCTTACTGTTCGATTTAATTAATACTTTGTTACAACCTCTTCTCAAAGGATTTCCACGGGTCTTGTTTTGTTCCGAAAGTAAATTGTTGCTTTGGAAAAACCGGGTTGCNGTGGTAAGAGCAATAGTGGCTCACTCTCCCCCCCCCCCCCCCCTTTCTTTTTTCTGGTCAGAGGAATGTTCCTCATGCCCTAAATTCTTTTTGTTTAAATAATTTTTTATATCAACTCCAAATCTGTATTGGACGCGATCTGGACTTGATCCCTAATTGTAAATAATGCGTGTTGAATTCGAGGTGAAATGAAATGAGAAGCTATAATTACTACTTGAATATCTTGTAGATTAGTAGTAGTATCAGCTATAATGCATTTTCGTCGACGAACATTTTTTTTTCTTGAGTTTAGGTAGTATAAGAATAGTGTAATTAATTTTCATATTATTAGCTCACTTAAATGATATATACAGATAATTAATCTTCTTAAAATGTGACATTCGGTATCTCAAAAATAAGATACTATTTTTAAAATGCTGATCCAATTGATTGGTGTAAAATTCTTTATACTAATTGTTGGGGATTTTTAAGTAATTAATGATATATTAATGCTTAAAATGGGTGAATGGGAAATGGAGGGGAAAATGAAATATTTGAGTTTCCCTCCTTAATTGTCTCAAGTAGGAAGAGGAAAAGGTTTTTAATGGGTATATAAGCAATTGCTCTTCTTCTAGCTAATAAAGAGTTAAGAAGAAGGCAAGCCTCGCGCCGTCGTCGCTTGCTCGCTCGGCTCGGCCTCGGATTTGGATTTGAATTTGGTCAAATCGATCGAGTGATTATTTTTTGGACCAACTTTATTTGTTAATAGTAAATATTAACAGAAATATTATTAAATATTTGTTTTAATAACAAAATATTAATATTAAAATAAATATTAATATTAAATCCATTTTAGTTATCCAGAATTTAGTTCTCTGTTTTGTAACAGAAAAATAACTACCCTTCAATTTTCCCTCTTTAGTATTGAGTAAATAGCCAATTATGTCATGACATTTATTCAATGGGCGTATTGCAAAAAAAGCCATTCTGAAGAGTTGCACCTCTTCAGATTTCAGCCCAACTTTGACTATAAATACAAGTTCATTCCCTCATATTTTACATACTAATTTCTGAGTTCTCCTCCTTCTTTCTGCATATTTTTAACTTCAAAGAAAGCAAGTAAGTGTGATTTTCTACCGAACTTTGAGTTCGCCGAAACACTGGGGTTTGAAGTACCACTACACCAGTGTGTAATTCGTTCTATCCTGGGAGGAAATAATCCATAACCTTGGGTACTAGGAGGGGATTAAATTCCTTAAGGAAACACTGTGAATTCAGTGGGTTCAGATTAATTTTCCATTATGTTTACATTTTTGTTTATGTTATTTTATTATTTCCAGAATTGTTTTACAAATAAAGGATTCTAACACTAATTACGTACACGACTTAGATAGTGTTTGGATTGGGTTATAAAAAGTAATTTTTAAGCTAAAAGCCAAAAGTCAAAAATAAGAGTTTTTAAGTACTTTTTATTATTGTCAAACACCACACAAACTAAAAAAAAGTACTTAAAAACCAATAAGCAGTTAAAATAAATCAATCCAAACAACCTCGTAAACTTTCTCTTTTTTCTCAATAAAAACATTAATTGACCAATTCATTTCTCTGACTGGGCGGCTTTTAAAGTTTTAACTACATCACAGTCAACTGACTTAGTCAAGCTTCACTATTTATTAAGTATATCGAAATACTATATAAATGATCGTCTTCTTACAGACTATATCACTCGCTTAGCGAATTAGCCATGGCTCACAAGATTTTCTTCATTTCTTCTCTATTTGTCCTGGCAATATTCACCCAAAAAATCCATGCAGTTGATTACTCTGTGACCAACACGGCCGCAAACACCGCCGGCGGTGCCCGTTTCAACCGAGATATCGGTGCTCAATATAGTCAGCAAACGCTGGCAGCTGCTACTTCGTTTATATGGAATACCTTCCAACAGAATTCTCCGGCTGACCGCAAAAATGTGCAAAAGGTAAGCATGTTCGTTGACGACATGGGCGGAGTAGCTTACGCTAGCAACAATGAGATTCATGTTAGTGCCAGGTACACACATACATGAACTCAACATATAATTAAGCAGGGAGTGCCCGTTTTAAATTCAAAAATAAATATTAATTTACTCTCACACGCGTGTGTGTATATGTATGTATATAGAGAGATTAAATAATACTAACATACCCGTACTTCCTTTTATGTATCATAGTTTGACTAGACACAATAAAAGACTTTTGAATATTATAATCTTATATAAAATTGTGCATAGCATACATCTAAAGTTATACTATCTTTGAATCTTATAATCTTAAACATATCGTGTCATTAATTAATATCAATCAAAATATTGGAATAAGATATACTACTTATTAAATATCGAAATGTAATATTCTTTTCTAACCAAACAAAAAACACTATATAATCGTATAAAACAGGAGAATATTAAATTTTGCCTTATAATATTTAAATCATAAATTCGGTTTTGCAGGTACATCCAAGGTTACTCTGGTGACGTGAGAAGAGAGATTACTGGAGTATTGTACCATGAGAGCACCCACGTTTGGCAGTGGAATGGGAATGGTGGGGCTCCCGGAGGATTAATTGAAGGAATTGCTGATTATGTGAGGCTCAAAGCCGGTCTCGCACCTAGCCACTGGGTGAAACCAGGCCAGGGCGACCGATGGGACCAGGGCTACGACGTGACTGCTCGATTTCTTGATTATTGCAACAGCTTGAGAAATGGGTTCGTGGCACAACTTAACAAAAAAATGAGAAATGGCTACAGTAATCAGTTCTTTGTTGACTTGCTTGGGAAGACGGTTGATCAACTTTGGAGTGATTACAAAGCTAAATTTCGCGCATAGCCTAGCTAGATCGAAAATAAGAAACATCATCTAGTGCCTTTGTACCAATAAAAGGCTATATGTGTCATGGTCTTGTTTAAGAATTATAACAATAATAATATAATCACGTGGGGTTAATCAGTACAAGTTATCTCACTCGTTTGACTGGTTAGTTACCAAATCCACTGCATCGGATGAGGACCCAGGTCACCAGGTGTTGTTAAAGGGTTAATTAGTTACAGGTTATTTCCAGTCATATATTGTGTCGTTACTCATCCAATAAAAATATTCTAAAGTCGATTTTACAGCAAAATGTTAAACCTTACAAAGTATATTTTTTGTTCTCTTTTCATACTTTGAATACTTATCTTCACATGTCTTGTGTGACAAACATTTTAGCGCTTTTTGTAAATTAAGTGAATTAATTAACAATAACGCTTATGGAAATATATTTGCTTTATTCATACGTAGATTAAAAATTAATTAACTTGTGTTCATTACACACAAGTCATTTTTCTTTCTTTTGTTACACAAAATCATTTTACTTTGCTCTAGTTATCATAGAAGTCACATTTTTACTTGAAAAGTCTATTATGCCCTTGATATTATATAAACCTTCATTTTTATGCAATACCCTCTATATTATATACTATATAATATATTTTTACCTATGTATTTTATTTATAAATAAAATAACTTAAAATTATTTTATTTATTATTTTTATATTATATTCGTATATTTAATTGTTTTCTTAAAGTTAATTTTCAAGATATATTAGTAGCGTTATTAAATTTGTCAGTAACTTTAATATATATTACTAGAGAAATAAATCGGCAAGTACATTTCCGTGAGAAAATTCGTAGGTAAACAAACAAAGAAAATGAGGAAAAAATCATAGGTTAATCCGAAGGAAAATCCCTAGGTAACTCTACATGCGAATTTAGCTGGGTATATTTTCTTGGGGATTTACCTGGGCAATTGGCCATTTGGGAAATTGCACTACCAGAAATTCGAGAAAGACCGTCCAAAAAAATCGACCAAAGTTGGTCGGTAATGGCCAATAATCGTCCAAAGCGCGACCATTAACGTGTGGTCGGTATTTTGAAGGTCGGAAGGGCATACCGACCAAAGTTGGTCGGTATATCTTGAAAATTAATGTTAAGAAAAAATTAAATATTCGAATATATTATAAATATAACAAAATAAAATAATATTAAGTTATTTTATTTATAAATAAAATATATAGGTAAAAGTATATTATATAGTAGTATATATATAGAAGGTATATTACATAAATATGAATGTTTATATAATATCAAGGGCATAATAGACTTTTCAAGTAAAAATGTGACTTTAGTGATAACTACCGCAAAGTAAAATGATTTTTGTGTAACAAAAAAAAAGTGACTTTTGGGAACCATCACAAAAGTTCAATGACCATGAATAAAATTAACTTTGTATTTAGCATACTTTTCAATCGTAATATGTTGGACATGTTCGATCTGTTTAATTCTTTAAGGGGTCGTTTGGTATAAGGTATAAGAATGTATAGTGCTGGCATAAAAATTTAATACCACCTTAATCCTTCGTTTGGTTAGCAAACCAGGTATAAGTTATCCCAGGATTAAAATTAATACCGGGATAACTTATACCTTATACAGGGTGGTGTAATTAGCACTTGTATAACTTATACATTCTTCTTACAAATTATGCAATTGTATAATACAACATACCAAACAATGGATAAAAATAATTTCTGCATAACTAATCCCAATATAAACGGTATTCAAACCAAACTGACCCCCAAGTTTTTTTTTTTCCTTCACATTTTTACATAAGGGGAGGGGAAGGAGAAGGGAGCAATGGGAATTGAAATTGCACCTATCGTGTAAAAGACTTTCACTCGTACCACTAAACTATGAGCCTTGTCTATCAATAGTTAAACTATCTTATTCGATCTTAACATTTCAATATCTTTACCTTTCAAACTTAGAACTAAATCTTAATATTCTACCTATCAAGAATCATATTATTAAAGGTACAAACATATCCCAATATCTCAACCTAATTAAATTGAATAATTAATATAATCCAGTATACTAATATTCATGTCCCGAAATAATAATCACAGAGCATAGAATAGAAAAGAACGGTACAGTGGTCTATAAATCCAACATGTCCGAAATTTTGAAAACTTCATTGCTGGCTCACGTTGAAACTAGCTACCTCTATATCCACTATTTTATTCAATCATCATTACTATAAATATGTATCTTCTCATTGTTACCTAATTATTCATTAAACATTGTATTTACTCAGAGACGGATTTAGGATTTGAACCTTATGTGTTCTCATTGATCTAAAATTAATACAATAATCAAATAAAAGAACGATAACTAATATGTACAAAAGCTTTCAGCAATTAAAGTTTTTTGACTTAACTGGTCTCTTTTAATTTTGCTTCATTTGTAATGTTTTTTCTAAAAGAAGAAAAGATAAACAGCACAAGTGCTTATTTTGTGAAAAAAACAAAATTGAAGTTAAAAAGTTCCAAATGAGATTAGAACCCTAGTCAATTAATTTTAAAAAATATAGCCTAAGTTGGGTTCTCCTTTGCAAACAGCCGGTTTTAATTGGGGGTTCCCAAATAACAATATTATATATTTAATTGTATTTCTCAATACAAATATATGGTCCGGATAAAAGTTATTGGGTTTCCATGAACCCATACCCGATGATGTAGATCCGCTCCTGTATCTACTAATTAAAATAACTAGCAATAGAAACTGTTATTAGCATACGAAATACTTTTCCCTAGCATGCTATCAATTCTAATTATCAACCGCTCAACAATTAAACAGAACATGTACCATTGTAGTAAAATCAATGCAATACCTGATAAATTAGTTTCTCCGCCAAAAGATTCTCGCTACTAAACCATCCAACCAACTCGTTGTCAACCTCTTCTTGCCGCTGTCAATGTTTATGTTATTTTCACTCTATTGTTTTTTCTCTTAATCAACCAAGAAACCAATATTTTAAAATCTTTATGTCAGACGTGGAAGCACCCATTTTAAGAGGGGAGTTTGGCACCGTATATCAACTCAATATACTAATTGGTTAGAATTAACTCAGTTTTCATTTATTGACAGTAAGTAGCCAATAAATATATATTACAATAATAATATGTATATCAAAGTGTATATCACAATCTTAATTTTCTTTTATATGCATATCCTTTTTTGTTATATTTAAATTATGAAATTACAAATATATTGTTTGCCATTTATTGTTGTGTTTATATCTAAGTGTATAACACAAAAATAATTGTGTTGTTTGTATATCACTAAGTATAACACATCAAGTAATATGTATATCAAAATGTATATCTCACCTTTATTTTCCATTTTTGTATATATTAAGATATATTTCAAAATTTCTTTTTTCTTTTTTTGTATATCTTAGTGTACAATATATCTCATGTATATCAGTGATATCTAATGTATATCATGTGTATCCGTGTATATCCATGAAATTTGTGTTATATATACGATATACAATGTGGTATACACGGGCTTCAAAAAATTGTGTTGTATACACGATATATAAAGTGATATACACAGACGTCCTTAAAAACTTATGTGTGATACACTGATGTACACGATATACAGCGTGATATACATATGTCGCAATTGAATTTTTAGGTCTTAGTTTTTACCTGAAACCAGTCTAAATCACTTCTAATCTTGATCAAATTTTGTATATAGCCTCGCTTAGGTATTTTCAGCAAATTTCAATGACACCCACTCGTTCAATCCAACCAAAAAAAAAGAAGAGAGAAGAAAAACAAAGTTGAGATAACAAATTTTCTCTTAGTTTTTGCTTATGATTTTCTCTTATATGAGATCAACCTTCCCCTATATCCCACTGAGTTTTTTGCATAATTTGCAAGAATTTTTGTTATACTATGAGAGCGAAATAAAAGAGATAGAAGAAGAAATACAAGGAGAGAAAGGGGAAGAGAAGCCAAAATAAGCGTGTAATTTTTTTTAGAGAGAATATATAAGAGAGTAGTTTTTTAGGATTTGGCTATATAATGCCAATTGTTTGGGGCTATCCTTGTCAAACCTAATATAAGGCTAAAAAATTATCAATTCCTCTTATGTGTTGTTATAGGATGCCAATTTTTCTTTTAAGACAATGGGCTAGGCCCACTCCTTTTTCAATCATAGTCGTAGGCACAATTACAAAATTAGTCACTAACCATTTATTTAATACACTATTTTATATATCATAATAAATTTACTTTTACTAGCTTAGTATTTGACCTAATAGTTATAAATAAAATTATTCTCCATATTTCACAACTAATAGGTATACAAAAAATATCGAGTTATTACAATAATGGAATAACCATCTGACAAAGTGCATTTTCAAGCAAGATTATTAGAAGTTACATCCTCACGGCATGAAAGCCCAACTTGACCGACTATAAAAAAACTAGTTGGAGATTTTCGTTTAGCAACATAATCTTTAAAATTAAAGAGATTGACATATTCACTGGTGACTGGACGTTCATGGTCAAATTCTATGCCAAATGTTTACCAGAGCCTGAAGCAAGCCTCTTCTTTCCATACTATCTTATTTGATATAAATAAGTGTTTACTTAGAAATCAAGAAACATTCTGGTCATTGTTTTTTTTTCTTCCAAATATACCCTCTTTCCAAATAAATGATCTATTTAATTTTCTAAAAGGTCAATTAAAAGTTATATTGAGGAATGATAAAGGGTAACTTAATCAAGCAACTCTTATGATTAATATTAATAAATAATTTTTTTTTATGGATGTGTGAAAAACTTACTGGACGAATAATAAATCACAAACTAAAATTTAAAATTCACGATGATTTCTTTGATGAGTGTGAAAAACTTAACAGACCAATAACAAATTAAAATAAAATAAAATTTAGAATTCACATTTTCCCATTTTTTGGCTTCCTTCACATTCTTTAGCCGAGGGTCAATAAGAAACAGTCTCCCTACCCTGGAAGGTTATGGATAAAGTTGCTTACATCCTACCCTTCCCAGACCTCACTTGATGGGTGATCCATGAGATTATACTGGGTAGTTGTTGTTGTCGTACATTTTCCCATTTTTTATATTAAGAACTTATGTCTATATTATATTAACATCTCATCGAAACACAAATGATTTGCAAATGTGATCTTTCTAAAAACAAATTCTTAAAGAAAAAGTTGCTAAAACTGCAGGGAAGAAATTAAATGGGAATGAAGGAAAATTTCTTATCACACTCAACTGACTTGGTCTCTTTCTCTCATTCCTTTTTTTTGTTTTTGTTTTTGTTTTTGGGCAATACTCAACTGACATAGTCCAGCATCACTATTTTAAAGTATATATGGAAAAACTATATATATAAGAGGTTGTCTTCTTACAGACCATATCACTTCTATCTTGGAGCAAATTAAAACATGGCTAATAACATGATTTCCTTCCTTGCTTCTCTACTAATTATCCTTGCAATATTCACCCCTGAAATCCATGCAGTAGAATACACCGTTACCAACAGGGCCGCAAACACCCCCGGCGGTGCCCGTTTCAACCGAGATATCGGTGCCCAATATAGCAAACAAACACTCGCAGCTTCCACTTCTTTCATATGGAAAATCTTCCAACAGAACTCTCCGGCTGACCGCAAAAACGTGCAGAAGCTAAGTATGTTCGTCGATGACATGGGCGGAGTAGCTTTCGCTAGCAATAATGAGATTCATGTTAGTGCCAGGTATGCAACAAAATGATACAGTAAATAAGCAGTGGGTGTGCGCACGTCTCGAACTCAAAATACATATATGCGTATATAAAGTGATGATGCCTTTATATTTGTGTTTTACAGGTATATTCAGAGTTACTCTGGTAATGTCAAGAGAGAGATAACCGGAGTATTGTACCACGAGAGCACCCACATTTGGCAGTGGAACGGTAACGGTCGAGCTCCCGGCGGATTAATTGAAGGGATTGCTGATTATGTGAGGCTCAAAGCTGGTTTTGCACCTAGTCACTGGGTGAAACCAGGGCAGGGCGACCGCTGGGATCAGGGCTATGACGTGACTGCTCGATTTCTTGATTACTGCAACAGCTTGAGAAATGGGTTTGTGGCACAACTTAACAAAAAGATGAGAAATGGCTATAATAATCAGTTCTTTGTTGACCTGCTGGGGAAGACGGTTGATCAACTTTGGAGGGATTACAAAGCTAAATTTGGTGCATAGTGTAACGTTGTCTGAGATAGTTAGCCTTTGTATAAACTCAAGGCTATCTGAATCTTGTTGAATAATTAAATAATACTAATATATAATAAGAATAAGTACAAGGGGCTAACTACAAGTTGTTATCTTACTCATGTGACTAATTTGTAATGCAATATGTACCTGGCATGTTTATCAAATAAATAAAAATAAGAGTTCAATATATGTGTAATCCAAAACAATAATCAGGTTTTTCGGACCCATGCGCATGTTATAAAATACTATAGCTGTACGAAGACGCTCTATCAGTAATAGGAGTGGCAAACGGTCAGGGCGGGTCGGATATGGTTAGGGTCAAAACGGGTAATGGAAAAATCGATAAATTATCCGACCCGACCCATATTTAACACGGGTAATAAACGAGTTAACCCGCGGATAAAATGAGTAACCATATTATCCATTTATGACTTCACATTAGCCTCTGAACTCATATATTTGGAACTTGTAAAATTTTGAACCGGTAAACCGAAAGATGAAAAAAGTAAAACCGAAAATATATTTAAAAAAAATATTTTTTCTGGGGGAGGGTTGGGGTGCAGAAAAAAAAAAAAAAAATTTAAAAATTACAAAAAAAGTAAAAAAAAAAATGTGCGGGAGTGGAGGCAGGGGTGGGGGGGGGGGAGGCAGGAAAAAAAAAACATAAATTTTAAAATTACAAAAAAAGTAAAAAAAAAATTGCGGGAGTGGAGGCAGGGTGTGGGGGTGCAAGAAAAAAAAAACAGAAATTTTCAAATTAAAAAAAAAAAGTAAAAATATTTTTTTTGCGGGGTGGGGTGGAGACGAAAAAAACCTTTTTGGAGAGATGGCATGGGGTGGAGTTAGGTGTGTGGGTGTGGGATGGGGGGAGGGGTTGGTGAGGGTAAGGAATAGGGCGGGGAAGGTTGAGAAGGATTTTTGGAAAATATTTTCCAAAAAGTTTAAGCCAACCAAAAAACACACCATGTATTATCCATATTTTACCCATTGGTTACTCATTTTTCTAATGGATAATATGGATAATTACCCATATTCGACCCACTTTAAAAAAATCAATTATCCAGCCCATTTGGATTGGGTGATTAACCATTACTTTTTAACCCGTTTCCCACTCCTAATAAGTAGTGTTAATAATTATGAAGCCACGTTCATGTATTTATCAAGTTGTTTCCTCTTCTATCATTTCGTTAGATGTCTATAAAAGATTCTTATGTTTGGTACTTTGGCGTGGATAAAATTTAGGGATTTTTTCCTTCCTATATCATATATGAAACCTTATTACCAAATATGTGCATAGTATGTAAATTACCCGTCTAGTCCACATTTTTTCTACAATTTATATATCATTCGTTAATTAGTATTTAATAGGGCAGATTCTTCCCATAATAGCGCGCTAAAAATCTGGAAGAAAATCTTGTGATTGATTTATCGACATTAAATTCAAATTTGAAACGGAAAAGGCGTATCTCATATGCGAAATTTTCTCTGAAACTACAATTCAAATAATAATAAAAAATTATGAACAGCTTCAACAAACAAATCTTCGAGATTTTTCGTCGCACCAGAAATCAAATCGGCGACCATATATTCAACAAAATCAACTCAACCCGTAGATATTCTGTTCTTCATCTTTTTTTCCTCTCAATCTAGAAATCTAAAAAAACGAAATTTTTTAGAACAATACATCAGCAACAACACGCAATCATGTCCAAAATCTCAATCATGCTACAATTGAATGAGAATTGGGATAACTATGACAGATTTAGAGATTTTCAAGTTAATAGCATTGTGGTAGATGAGAATGCAAGCTACAGTATGTTGATTTCTACAATTGCAGAGCAATTATTGATTAATACTTCGGAGAAAATTGTAGAAATCAAATACATTGTGAACGATAATTGTCCTCCAATGGAGATTAGGAATGATATGGGGGTTCGTGTGTATATGGAGACCAAAAAGGAGAATAAAAACTTAGGTTCATATCCGTTATGTATAAGTGTACGAGATTTCAATATGGAATTGGCTATCACCATCGATAACACAAGTGCATGTTTGTTATGTTTAAAATTGCATAGAATTAGGGTTTTACTGTATTATTTACAAAATTACTACAATTAAACTACAAACTAGTTTAAAGGAAGTATAAATCAATATTTTTTTCAAGATTATCTACAAACTTACTACATTTATACTACAAAATAAACGACAATATATGTTTAGAAATTGTTGACTTAAAAGTTTTGTCTTCAAAAAAAACTACAATCTATGTTTAGAACTGTTAGTTTAGTAGTAAAATAGGAGTAAATAGCCTTAAACCCTAATCCTATATGTATTAGGAGTAGGACATGTATTGTCTACATATATAAGGGTCATTGTATCATTGTATGTAGAAAAAAAAAAGATATTTTCTCGTGTATTCTCACATGGTATCAGAGCCACTAGTGAGAAATCCCCGTTGTGCAATTACCAGCGAGTCCGGGCAGTCACCACAGTTGATGAATTATTCTCTCGATTACTTCGCCTCGCTGCAGCACCAAGTCACCCAGTGAGCTCATCACAGACACTTGACTCATCTGTTCTCGTATCTCAGTCAGTAGACAATCCGGCATCTCTACCTATGGAGAATAGACGAGGAGGAGGTCGTTTTGGAAGGTCTCGACCCAAGTCCTCCTATTGTCATAAACTTGGACACACTCGTGACGTGTGCTATTCTTTACATGGTCGTTCACCCAAAAGTGCTTATGTTGCTCAGTCCGAGACTACAAGTAACCAAAGACTTTCTTTATCTGAAGGAGAGTATAATGAGTTCCTTCAGTACCGAGCAAGTAAGCAGACATAAGTAGCCTCTGTTGCTCAGACTGATACTTCTGTTGCTGGTAATTCTTTCGCTTGTGTTTCCCAGTCTAGTACTCTTGGACAATGGGTTGTGGACTCAGCCGCTTCTGATCATATTTCTGGTAATAAATCACTTTTGTCAAATATTGCGTATTCACAGTCTCTTCCCACTGTTACTTTAGCCGATGGGTCTCAGACTAAAGCAAAGGGAGTTGGACAAGCGAATCCCCTACCCTCTGTCACTCTAGATTCCGTTCTTTATGTCCCTGGCTGTCCTTTTAATCCTGCATCTGTTAGTCGTTTGACTCGTGCCCTCCATTGTGGTATATATTTTATTGATGATTCTTTTATTATGCAGGACCGCAGTACGGGACAGACGATTGGAACAGGACTTGAATCAGAAGGCCTCTACTACCTTAACTCACTCAATTCCTCCACGGCATGTCTAGTTACAGATCCTCCGGACCTAATTCACAAACGTTTAGGACATCCAAACTTATCCATGCTTCAAAAGATGGTGCCTAGTTTGTCTAGTTTATCTACATTA
>ML282130.1:42681-67161 GCA_005239495.1 Nicotiana undulata | reverse complement strand
TATCATGTTCATTGCATAGGTGAGGTGATGAGTACCTATGCAATGTGTGTCGAGCATGCCCGTGACTCTACTTTGATAGAAAGTGCAGTAGTCCTTCCATGTTTAGTATATTATGAAATTGTCTTTACTTGGTGATTTATTATTGATTGGAAATATTGGCTATTGAGTTTGAGAAGTGTTGATACGAATGGTAATACAAGTGTAGAGTACGTGATTGAGGTAATTGGTTATAGCTGAGACCCTTGCCGGGCATTTCTTGAGTTACTACTTGATGTTTCCCCCTTGCCGGGTGTTCTGAATTGCTTATTTCCACTATGCTGTACTCCTTGCCATTTATCTGTTATTGTTTGGTGAGGAAGAGTGTAAAGCACGAAGGGTGATGCCGTGTCATAACACTTGATTTCATTGCATAGTGAGGAAGAGTGTAAAGCACGAAGGGTGATGTCGTGCCATGATTTTATTGATTATAAGCACAAAGGTAAATACCGTGCCATGATTTTATTGATTAAACGCACGAAGGTAAATGCCGTGCCATGATTCATTGTACTTTGCATTCTGAGGAAGAGAGTAAAAGCACGAAGGGTGATGCCGTGCCATGATATTTGATTACATTGCATTGTGATGAAGAGAGTAAAAGCACGAATGGTGATGCCGTGCCCATTGTTTACTTTTCCGACATTTATATTGTTTCGTTGTCGATTACGTTGGATTGTTTCTGTGGATCACTTCTATCTGTCGATGTGACTGCTTTATTCCTCTTGTCCCCCTTACTGCTCCCGTATCCCCTACTTGCCGGTTGATCTTCTGCCTTATGTTATTTCCTGTTACCTGCTGTAGAATAGGACAGGTTATCGTTAATGTCAAGTCTAGCCTCGTCACTACTTCGGCCGAGGTTAGGCTTGGCACTTACTCAGTACATGGGGTCGGTTGTACTAATACTACACTGCACTTCCTTGTGTTGTGCAGACCCTGCTACCGGACCCCGTGGAGTGTTCTGAGGGAGATACCTTTAGTCCATGTCAGAGCTTCGAGGTATACACTGGCGTTCGTGGATCCCGAAGCTTCTTTCCTTTACTGCTTCATTGTTTCTTTCTCCTTATTTTCAAGACAGTGTTGTATTTTCATTCCAGACTTGTATTTAGTATTCCAGTAGCTAGTCCGTGAGATTGTGACACCCCGGTTTTTGGGAAGTTCTACGTTATTTCATGTTTGTCATGTCTTTATTCTCCGCATTTTTAAAGTTTCGTTATTTTTACTAAGCAATGCTTACAGGATTCTGTTGGGAATTTGTTGAAAGTGACGAATTAACATTTTATTTCGTGTTAAATGATTATAAGTTGCTATTGAAAGATATACGTTAGCTGGCCTAGCGGGTTCAACGTTAGGCGCAGTCACGGCGTAAAAGGTGGGAATTTGGGTCGTGACAGCTATATTGCTTAGTGAAAGACGTGTACGCAAGGTGACGAGTGGGTACACAATCTATATGTGGTATTGATCTTATTAGATTGTCTTGTCTCTTCCCTAGCCTTTGATTAAATTATCATAACATGTGATATCTCGGTTTTAGGCTACTCTTACATGCTCTATTTGACATTGTTAGGACTTATTATACCTCTTACTCATTAATTGGCCCTTATATGCCTTAGTTGAAGTGATTCCCTTTCTTATTGTCTTGTTACCTATAAATTGTTGAGTTCTTCTATGACTCTGTGTGTATCTGCTACATGTTCAAAATGTTGTGATTGCATACTTAGTTATCACGGGCCTTACATGTCCTGTCATTTTTGTAAAGGTTGTTGTATTCCTTTGGTTTCTACGTGGTTCCTTTGTTGTCGTATACTCATACCCTTGATTGTAGAAATTCTTATAAATTGAGTTATTGAATTGTTGTTGTTGATTAAAAGTTTGTACGGGGGATCGGGTTGCACGCCGCAACATGTGAAATAAGGGAGGATATTTATATTGTGATATTATTATACGGTGGGATCGGGTTGCACGCCGTAACAAATGAAATAATGGTGAATTATTATGGTGAAATAAGGGTGAAATATGATATTGATATTGCACAGTGGGATCAGTGTAATAACCCAAGGGGTCATTTTATTAAATCAGACCTAATTCTATGCTTATTAGCCATAAAAAGACTAATTTTAATTACCTTGATTTGCGTGCATAGTCCGAGCGTGAAACCGGAAAGCTTTTATGTGAAAATATGAGTAATAGTGATTTCTAGAGTTAAAATTTGGCTTTAGTTGACTTTGGTGAATATTTTTGGTACACGGACATGAATCTGTGTTCCGACGATCCCAGGTGGTCCATAGTAAAATATGGGACTTGGGCATATGCCCCCAATTGAATTCCGAGGCCCTAGACTTAGAAAATAATTTTTGAAGAAAATTATTCTGCTGGTTAATTCAAGAAATAAAGAAATGAAATAATAGGTGAAATTGATGATATCAGGCCCGTATTTTGTCCGGAGCCCGGAACAAGTTTGTTATGATATTTAAGTCCTATATGTGAAATTTGATGAGAATCGGAGTTGATTTGATGTAATTTGGACATCCGGCTGAAAAGTTAGAAATTTGAGTGTTCTTGAGGAAATCTTGAGTTTTGAGGTTAAATCTGTAGATTTTGATGTTATTTTGATGATTTGATCGCACGAGCAAGTCTGTACGATATTTTTAGACTTGCGTGCATGTTTGGTTTGGAGCCCCGAGAACTCCGACAAGTTTCGGGTAGGTTACGGGGTGTCTAGACTTAGAAAAATACCCAACAATTGAAATCTAGTGTTGCAGACCTCAGATCTCGCAAATGCGAGATCGGGCTTTGCATTTGCGAAGTCAATGGACAGCCTCAGATCTCGCAAACGCGAGATCTTGAGTCGCAATTGCGAAATGCCCTTTTGTCGCAAATGCGACATTTTTATCGCATTCGTGATAATTCCCGGAAATCTCAGGGCTGCAAATGCGAGACCCGCAACCTGTTATATTAGATTTTTGACGGGATTTTCACTTCTTTTTCATTTCTCTCAAACCCTAAACCTCCATTGGCGATTTTACAAAGACCGAAACTTCTCCAAACAATTGGTAAGTGATCTCCAACTAATTCTTTTCAATTCCTAACAACTTTTAACAAGATTACAACCAAAATTCTAGAGTTTTCATGGTAAAAATTGGGTTTTTTGGGTAGAACTTAGGAATTTCAAAATTTGGGGATTAAGACCTCGAATTGAGGTCGAATTCCAATACCAATTGCATATTCGGGCTCGGGGGAGATCGGGTAAAAGAGTTTTGGTCCGAACCTCGAGTTTTGACCAAGCGGGTCTGGGGTCGATTTTTGAATTTGGATAAGAAAACATTGGAGAACCATTCAATAAAGTTGATTCCTTTAGGCTATGATTGATGACATTGAACCAATTGTGATTCGCGCGGATTAGAAGCAAATTTTATAGGAAAGGCAGTGCTAGAGCAGCGAATTACTTGTGATATCGAGGTAAAAGCATGGTTTAACCTTGAATTGAGGGAATAGGAATCCCTAACCTGATTGTTATGTGAAATTGCTTGTGTGTGGTGTATAGGTGAGGTTACAAGTACCTATACACTATCAAATTGTCTGTTTGACATGATCCTTTTCCCGTTTCCAATTATTTGCTTCCTGGCTTAATTGTTTGATGATCATTGAGGCTTACATGACTATTTGGTTTCAATAAATTATTGTCAAGTATCTTAAAAGTGTTGGTTGTTCTCTTGATTTTTGATATGATACATAAGGATTGAGCTGGATGACAATGTTACGATATTTACATATGTTCTGGTTGGTTTCATTATGAGATGATATTGATGAAGTTTATGAGTTATATCGTTTTCCGTTTACAATTGTTGAGACAAAAATGTTGTGAAAGGCTTGTCCTGAATTTTGAAAGTTTTCATGGATCAATAAATTGATATGATATGTCTGGTGGGAGCGGGTTGCATGCCGCAACAAGGAGTAATAAGGGTGGACATGTTGGATTGGTTGCACGCCGCAACATGTGTAATAAGGGTGATATATAGGGAGAGTAATAAGGAGGGACATGTGGGAGCGGGTTTCACGCCGCAACAATGAGCAATAAGGGAGGACACCTATGTTTTACTGATTTTAAAAATTACTGCTTTACTCTACTACTTTACGTATTTTACACTTACTTTTATTTAAAGTCAAGACTTTGCAAAATTTTGGAATAATTATTGTTGCAGTTCATTGTTCTTGTTTTGGTTAGAATTGTTTTCTTGCTTTGTTATATATATTGTTACAAGTTATGTTACGTTGCCCCTCCTTATCCTCATCACTACTTCGTCGAGGTGAGTAGAGGCACTTACTCAGTACATGGGGTCGGTTGTACTGATACTAGACTCTGTACTCTTTTGTGCAGATCCAGGTACCGGCCAGCATTAGGAGATCTTAGTAGTCGCATTCATCATTAGGAGACACGAGGTAGATCTGCTGGCGTCCGCAGATTCCTGGAGTCTTCTCTTAGTTTTATAGATATTGTTTTATTATATTCGAAACAATTACATTATTTCTTTCAGCCCATTATTTGTAGTATTCTTAGTGGTTTGTGAATTGTGACACCAGACCCTGGGGTAGTCTCATAGTTATATATTAGTTAGTGGCTCGGTTTAATTACTCATTTATTATTTTATCCGTGAATTCATGCATTGGAATAAATAAATTTAGTTAAATTTTGAGTTGCTTTGTTATAATTAAATAGACTTTGATGGAAATTAATTAAATACGTTCTAGCGTTGGCTTGCCTAGCAAGTGTGGTGTTAGGCGCCATCACGATCCCGATGGTTTGGAATTTGGGTAGTGACAATCGGGTTGCGCTCCGCAATATATTTTAATTATTATTATGATATTGACTCTGATTACATGGTGGGATAGGGTTGCGCGCTTCAACATACATGCATTCATTATTATTGACATTTATATGGTGGAATAAGGGTGGATAGTGTTGTACGGTGGGATCAGGTTGCACTCCACAACAATTTATGTGTTTGTATTCCTTATTTAATATATAAAGAAGAATCCTCTTAGGCCTTTTTGTTTAAGGGTTGCTCGCCTTTTGAATAGAAGGAAGTGGGAGAGCAGAGGTTATTTCGGTAAACCGATGCATGAGCTGAGGCTCCCATGTCCCGCCGACCCCCCGAAAAAGTAAAGGCTCATAGGGAGTCAGAAGCAAGCAGAGTAAAAGGCGGGTAAAACTCACATAAGCAGAGGGGGAGACTTGTTGTATTGTGTTGGCTTAGATTCTTTTGTACAAGACTCTGAGGATTGGTATTTCTTAATTATTTACTTGTGTTCGAGGATTGAGTTATTAGTTTATACGTTCCCTTCATTCCATGTTTTTCCTTCCTATTACTATTATTTTGATGAATTGTTTTTCAAGATGAATTTACTACGTCGGGTCATTATCTCATACTCTGTTGAGTAGTGGTAGCATAATGGTTTTAAATAAAAGAATTAATAACATGGTTACCTTATGTGACTTTAAAGTTAAAACTCGTTATTTTATTCGTTACTTTGCTATTTATAATAGTTGTCATATATTACTTTAATTGAGTTCTCAGCTTAATCTTCTTACCCTTGTGATGTTTTTACTTTACTTAAAAAAAAATTATTATTATGTTTTAAGTTTATAAGTCCTATATTAAATTTAGTGGCTTATCTGATGTAATATTTTATTTGGAAATGTTATTTTCTTCATCAAAATGATTTCTAAAATAAACACATTTTCTCATTGAATTCCTATTTGGTTCAGAAACTGTAATTTCACTTTGCGATATATAAATACATCTCTTGAATAACCTAATTAGCGTTTGACACAGATATTATGTACCGAGTAGTATGTGGATTTTGCCGTGCGAAATGAGATGGAAAACGTGAGCACAAGGTGTGAATACCCAATGTTTCCTCAAATTATTTTAAAATTTACATATATACCTTCAAAATCTCTTTTTATAATAATTGGTATTTTTTCATAATTTTTCCTATTTTTATCAACCTATTTTCTAATTTATTCAGTACTTTTTATCCGATAATTGTTAATAAATTGCATTAAAAATAATTTCAAAAATATTTCTTAGCTCAATATATCATTTTTTTAATCCTATTAGGATTTAATTATTTTACAAATTAGCCAATTTGGCATTATTTGGCTATAATTACAACAACTTTGCAATTATAGCCTAATTACACATTTTATGCTATTTTAATTCAATAATCAGTCATTTTATATTTTAATACTAGTTAATTACCTTAATTTCGCCTATTTAACATTAATTTTATTTTATCTAATTATTAGCTATTTTTATTAATTATTTACCTATTTTTATGGGTATTTAACAAATAGCCAGTTTGTATTTAAATTCTAGCCTAAATCAAATCTGATCCTAATCCATTTAGTTGGCCCAAGACTACCCAAGCCCAATACCGTATCCTACCCGACCCAGCATTGGATTCATAAACCTGNATAGCCTAATTTAATCTGACCCCAACCCAATTAAAACCAACCCAAGACCCAATCAAAATAACCCAACAACTCAAGCCCAATACCCTATCCTACCCGACCCAGCATCTGATTGAATCCTGGTCGTTGATCAATTTTGATCAACGGCCCAAAATGGCCCCTTCCTTAGTTACTCCTAGACGACTACCCCCCCCCCTCATTTCATTCTCTCAATTGTCTCTCTAACTCCCCCCTCTCTCTATCTCTGGTTCTCTCTAGAACCTTCCACCTTCCTCCTCTCCGATGGACTCTATCCTCCTTCTCCGGCCACCTCCCTCATCATAAGCTATGTTCTCTCACACTCTCCTAGCCTCTGCTTCACCCCACACCGGTTTGATGCTACACTGAGGTCCTCAGGTGAACCTGGAGCGGTTCAACTCCTACCCATGGTCCTTCATGCCATTTTCCGGCCACCTCTGGTCGTTCGAGTAAGATCTATGACTTTCCGGCTAAAGCCGATAAACATTTTGAGGTTTTTATCTTTTCTGGGTTCTCTGAAACCCTAACCCTTAAGATTTTCCGATTTTCTTTTATATCTGTCTTAGATCTGTGTATATTATGAAGCTTTTACATGTTTTCCTTCAAAAACGTTCCTATTTCTAAAATTTCTTCATCTCAAAATTAGGTTCTGTTTTAGTTTCATTCTATGATTCTTTCTATGTTTTAACGATTTATTCGAAGTTTTCTCATTTGACTTGTTATGTTAAAAACCCTAGGTTTCTTAGATTCTGAGTCTCTTTGAGTGATATGATCGTTTAATTTGTATGAACTACTGTTTCTCACAAACGTTTTAAGTCTCCTGTGATTTTACCCTACTTTGGCTCATTAGGGTTCCTGATATTGTTTTCTTCTGCTTATATTGTGTTCGTTCCGTTTAACCCTTCTAGTGTTACTGCTTTGTCTCTAAACCTATGTGATCTTGCTACTACACTCATTAGGGTTTTTGACTCTTTAATTCTCCCTGTTATATCATGTTCGCTTGTTGGTTCCTTTAGTCATTTACTGTGTTCTAGCATCAAATCCCTGATTCTATGTGATTCTTTACCTTGCTATGCTTTTGCTTGCCTATTATCTGCCTAATTGATGTTATTCCTGTTCGAATCCCTGATTCACTGTAATTTTACTTTGTTAGAATTCCTGATTTATTATTTGAATCCCTGATTCCCTATGATTTGAAAACCTTACTAATTTTGTATGGGATACTCTCACTGACTTTCGACCTTTAACTTATTTCTTACGTTGCTACATGGTTGATTTACTGTTAATTGATCCCGATTTCCTTAATTAAAATCTGATGAACCTAGTCTCAATTGCATACTTGTATTGGTTTGAAATTGTTTCCTTATATGTTATATGCATGTCACATATGGGAACTTTCCTTATTTACTATTTGCCTGCTAACCGTTTGAACTTGATTTCTTCAATTAAGGGACACCAACACTGATTATGTACTGATTGATACTCGGTCCCTTAAATTACTGGTTAATTTTGATTCTTACCTTATTTGCTATTTGTTTTATATATATATATGCATGCTCTTCTCTCATTAGAAAGACGAACTAATCTGTTCAAATCTCTCTCTCACAACTAAAACTTGCTACTCTCTCAATTCTCTCTTCTATGCTACTTGCTACTACTTTAAGTTAGCTGGCTGCAAGCCAAGGCTAACTACTGTGCATCTCCTATCTTTTGCTTTGTGTTACTACTTTCTTCACCTCTCTGGTATGTTCTAATTCAGATTTACGTTCTTTATCCAATTTGTTTCTACTACTGTTGCAATTCATTATGTTTCTAATTTGCTTTTATTTATTATTTTGTTGTTCAACATGTAATTAAGATCCTGAGGCCCATATACATGTTAAGTTATGCTTTGTTTTTCATGACCAACATGTCTCTATATACTTAATACATGTTCTTATATAAATTCCCCATGCCTGTGTTTGGTACATTATTCTGATTAGAGTCTTAACTGTTTGGTACTGTTATGATGGTCTAATTCTATACCCCATTGTATTCCCCAATTCCTAAACCCCTTCGGATCTCTGATTGTTCATGCATACTCCTACCTGTTACATGATCAGTACTCTGTACCTATGTGTCTCTCAACTCCCATTACCCTTAGTTGTGATTGATTGACTATTATAAGTTCTTTGTGTACTTGTTGGTTGTTTCTGCTCTTTCTATCTGTTTTAGTGGTTAAACTTTTATTATGAAAAGGCTATTTCAATTAACTCTCTGTTCCAAAACTGTTTTTCTACTCAAAGTTTTTCAAACTATATCAAGCACTCTCACTTTACTCCTAGACCTCTTAAGTTCTGCCCCCTTTGTGTGAGCATTGCCTTGGGACCCTTGAGCTCCCTCTGAACTTTGACACACTAAGGCTGGACATTCCACACTGCACTTACTCTATCTTGGCTATGAATTTTGGGTGTGAGAACTGCCCGGGATCCCTTGAGGTCCTTAGGGAACTCTGACACATCCGGATTGTGAAAAAAGTTGTGAACATTACTTGGCATTGAGGACATGAAGATATAGGCCTATATTGTAGGCTCCCTATAGTTAACTTCTTATTTTCTTTATTTTCAGTTATGTAATTCGTATTCAATGGTCAATAATAAATAATTGTAAACAACTCTGGCGTTGGATAGTGAAAAAGGGTGGGTAATATGCATGCTATAGTGTAATCAAGGGTAGAAATCATGCTCCCTAGGTTTTACTTTCTCTATGCGCAATAGTAGCCATATTTAGGTACAACATGCCAAGCATGCCATGCATTAGATATCATGCTATTTAGGACTTATATGTACTGTTTTCAGCATCTCATCATCACTTAGAAATTCTGTCTATAGGGAAAATAATACCAACAAAAAATAAATCGCTATTATGTGATTCTGCCTTATAAACATGTTCTGAAACTTTATTAAGAGATACTGGCTTAGGATAAATGTATTAATATAAGTTGTTATTCATGCTGCAACCATGCTCTACACTTAGCAAACATGTGTTAAGATAAAAAAGCATTAAAAACTGTCACCTATGTTATTCCTGAAACTGTGCGTAATGTTGTGATTCTATGTGCATTTAGAGATCCTGTTTTAGCGACTGCATATGCACCATTCTGAATTAGACATCATGTTATAGGATCGTACTCATTTAATTACACTTAGTCTAAATACAGATGTATAAAACAGTCTTCCTGTTCTAACAAACTGGTAACTAGTCTCTGAACATTTGCAACGCTTAGAACAACATGTTATTTAGTATAACGAACTGAAGATGTTATCAACTCTGAATAACTGTTGCACGCCTAGGCAAGCCTTAGGTAATCAACCACAAGGAAATAAAACCAGAACTGTCTTTTGTGATTAGTGGTTGACTGTCAGCATGTTTAAAACCAGTAGGCAAGCCTGACTTCCTCTCTGAGTTATGCAATAAATCTGTCTTTGTGTTATCACTTAGATACCGTGCTTAGGATTAGAATCTGAATCTGGACCTTAAGTGTGTATGAGTCATGTTGTTTATGTGTATTATGTGCGGAGGCATACTTGAGCCTTCTAATCTGTTTTCCATGCTCCCCTTTGATTGAAGTCCTATATGTTTTATTATATGTCGCCTTAGTATTTTTGCCTTTAAAACCTGAGGGTCTGCCTAGAACCTCCCTTATAGGATAGAAGTCATATATTCCTCCTGGACTTATAGGAAGGGACAGGTAACAACACGCAATAGAGGTCGAGACCAACACTCACTTTAATTATCATCACGGGGTGGGAAAGGGTAGATATGGATATGATGACCGGTGCACTAATACCACGTGTAGCCCCTATTTGAGGAGTGTCATACCGGGTATTGCATTGATGTGATCCATATTATAAACAAACCTAGGATACCCTTTTTTTTCATAAACATGCTTAGATTGTAATTGTTTTCAAAATCTAGCTTTCCATTAACTGTTTTCAAAAATCTGTGTACTTAGACTTAAATCCCCTATTATTTGAGTCATACTTGTTTATTCGCTAACTCTACAAATTCACAAAAGTTGTTTGGCCGGGAATCACAATTGTGGATCCTAAGGGGTGCCTAACACCTTCCCCTTAGGATAATTTCAAGCCCTTACCTTGTCTCTGGTTATCAAACGTAGTTATAAATGAACCCCCTAGGTGACCTAACACACCTTAAATTCGTTAGGTGGCGACTCTTCAAAATGCAAACCCCCTTTCCAAAAAGGAACGATTTGTCTCAACCCAATGGCATAAACTCTTTTAGAACCGGGCCCCGAAAAGAGTGCCCTAGGGGAGAAAAAGGGGGCGCGACAACATGGTGACTCTGCTGGGGATATACTTAGGCTTTTACCATTTCAAATCATTTTTGTGAATTTGTACCTCCCCTATGTGCCATTATTTGTTTAACTTCTTTAAGCGTTTAATTTCTTCTTCAAAGGTAACTGGCATATCTTTTTTTTTTCTCCCTTTGTAATCGTTTTAATTATAAACTGTTGTATTTACTTCTTTCATAAAACGTGCAAATATGTGGCTACGTGTTTACTTTATTGCATTATTCATGATCCAACATCATATTCCACTCGTGCCAAACAAAATACTATAGCAACGCTTGATGAGTGATTGCGCCCTTCCTATATCATTACACCCTAAATTCAGAAAGGCTTATTTGCGGTAAAACTAGTCGATCAGGGGTGCAGTCGATGGTTCCGTGCCTTTCCCCCTTGGTTTGTCCGCTCAAGGGTACCAGTCTAAAACCCCATAGAAACCTTGCTCCGTTATACTGCTGCATGCATCATGGTCAAACCTAGCCTGGCTAACGTGTTGTCCGCACAATAGTCTTTAAGATAGCTTTGTCCAAAGGTCCACTGGGTTTCCACAAACCCAAACGGACATCATCACGTTTTGTGCATTTATTTGGAGAATTAAATGCTTTATGCTAATTGTTGATGTTAAATAGTTGAGTCTGGTTGGGGTAAGGGCCTAACCTTGTTTGCCTTGCAGAAATATGAGGCACGAAGTCCCCAGATTCGACATGGTCACCAACATCCACCCAAAATTGCTAAACTGGTGGGAGGACTTACATTCTAGAGACAAAACCCTCGTCAGAAAATATCTGGGTAATCTACCATCCCTCCTGGAGATCCAACCTAACAACATGATGATAGAGGATGCTACCTTATTCTGGGATTGTGAAAGGGCCGTGTTCCACTTTGGGGACCTCGAAATGACACCTTTGCTAGAGGAGATAGGAGGAATGGCCCGTCTAGTTTGGGAAACCCGGGGTTTGCTGATGCCTGAGAATCGCGCGGGCAAGGGTTTCCCTAAAATGATGGTCCTGAAGAAGAATGCAGAATTGGTATGCCTAAAAGAATCATACATCCTTTTTGACTACTTGTATGAAAGGTACGGTCACAACAAATCATACCGTACCTACCATGATGAGTTTACCATCACATCCTTGGGACACATCCATCGCAGGGTATTCGTCTTCATGTTTTTCTTCCTGGGTCTAATCGTGTTTCCAATGAAGAAAGAAAGAATCCATACTAGGTTGGCCATGGTAACTAAGACCCTAATGGAGGGGTTAGTGGGCAGACATTCAATATTGTGCCCATGATTATTTCAGACATATACCGAGCCTTGGAGAAGTGTCAAAGAGGAGCAAAACACTTCGAGGGTTGCAACTTATTACTTCAACTTTGGCTCTTAGAACATATACAAAAGGGCCAATATCGACAAGGGTTTCAGTGAAGGGAATGGAACGAACACATCGCTTTCCACCACCCAAAGCGAATGAATTACATTCCTGACTTGTTCGCCCAGCCTGAGAATGCCAAAGAATGGGTTGAGCTCTTTGATAATTTGACTGAAAAACAAGTTTAATGGATGTTCGAGTGGTTTCCGATAGAGGAGTTCATCGCCCGGTCCAGAGATGCACCATTCCTGATACTAATTGGCCTGAGAGGAACATACCCTTACGTCCATCTCCGAGTTATGAGACAGGCAGGTAGGAAGCAAGTCATACCAAGGGTCGACAAGATGAGCCATCTTCGAGATGAATTCCAAAATAATGATAGTCCTCACAAGTGTCAAGCCCAACACATGTGGAACTGTAAGATCGTAATGGAGAAAGACACCATTGAGCCAGACAGATATCATGCCGGTTGTACCCCTTCCTATTATGCTTGGTTGGAAGACAATTGGGATGGTTTGGGCAAGCCAGGGCTCATTCAAGGCCATAGAATTATAGATGAAAAGGCCGAGGTGCAAGTCAAATACAACCAGCTGCGCAAAAGGATCCGTGAATGCGAGAGAGAACACCGAGAAATACATGAGTTCAACAAGAAGCTAATTGAGGAATGGAAATACATGGCCATCAGTCCCAACAAGAGGCTAGGGTACTTAGGGAAAGGCATAGTCGAGCTGGAGGGAAATTTTATCAAGAGGGTTGAAGATTGTCAAAAGGTTGAAGGGACCGAAGGTGGACATCTAGCCAGAGCATACCTACTGCTAGGACTCCGTGAGCTGGGAAAGCTGTTCGAGGGAATCAAGGATGCCGAGTCTGGGGAAGGTCCTTCGGGGACCAAGTAGATAGGAATTTCCTTCTTCGCTTTATTGATGTAATAAGACCAACAACCATTAGTGATTTTATTTCTTCTTGCTTATTTAGTGTCCTTTTGGGATTCGTCTATTTTTATCAATGAGATGAGGCATTTATCACTTTAAGTTCTCCAAATCAATTTGTCGCTAGGCCTACCTCGGGCACAAAGAGGTTCCCAACTTAGGACACGCTTTACATTACCGCACTATGTGTTTAAATACTGCAATACTTTTTCATAATACTCACTGACTCGGCCACCTTTTGTTTTGTTTTATTTCTTTCCTTTATTTATTCCCCTCCCCAAAGGTTAGTTCGTGCACTCTGGCATCATCATCTTATCTCACAAGATCCAGGGGCCCTCCACCAACTCCTCCTCCTAGTCCTCCTAAAGGCAAAGGCAAAAAGAAAATGGAAGATCCAAGCAATGTCAAAAAGGAAAACACGATTGAACGGGTAGAGGCCACTGATGGCCAGGGTATTCGGGTTCCAAATGAGAATATGTCGCATATTGAACTAAAGTTATTGAAATTCCAAGAAGAGCTTGATCAGGTTCGAAATTTGGCAAACCTGTCATTTACCCTCAACATCCCAGACGTCAACCTCCCCAACATTCAAAATCCTACACCTCCGCAAAATATCCCAAAACAGCAGAATCATCCCATACCTCACCATCACGCCACTCCACCAAAGAACCAATGTAATACCTTCCATACCCCAAATAACAATCCACTACTTATCCCAGAACCTCAGAACTCCACAAACGACCATATCTACACCCATGCACCAGGCCACCATAACAATCATATCTACGCGGAGACCGTGCCACACTCCACTCCACCTATCCCATACACACCAGAGTCTGATGAAAAGGATCTGCTTATCCGGAACTTGGCTGAGAAACTGAAGAAGCTGACCAACCGAGTTCAAGGCGTTGAGGGAATCAAGGGAGTCGAAGGTCTGAACTATGAGGACCTCTGCATACAACCTGATGTCGAACTACCTGAGGGGTACAAACCTCCTAAGTTCGAAATGTTTGATGGTAAAGGTGATCCAAGGGTCCATCTGATAACCTATTGTGACAAGCTGGTTGGAGTAGGGAAGAATGAAAGGATCCACATGAAGCTGTTCATGAGGAGCTTGAAAGGAGATGCATTGTCTTGGTACATTAGCCAAGATCCCAAGAAGTGGTCGAACTGGGTAAGCATGGCATCTAACTTCAAGGACAGGTTCATATTTAATACAGAGAACGCACCAGACATGTTCTACATCCAGAATTTGAAGAAGAAGCCTACGGAGACATTTTGCGAGTATGCTACTCGCTAGATATCCGAAGCTGCTAAGGTCAGACCCGCCTTAGAGGAGGAGAAGATGAACAAGTTCTTTGTCCGGGCTCAGGACCCGCAATACTATGAACGGTTGATGATGATTGAGAACCACAAGTTCTACGACATTATCAAATTGGGTGAAAAGATTGAAGAAGGTATTAAAAGTGGTATGGTCACAAATTTTGAAGCCTTACAAGCTACGAATAAGGCTTTACAGTCCGGTGGTGTGTCCAAGAAAAGGGACGCGGGGGCAGTGATGGTTGCACAGAGGACCAAGTCTCCCCTCAAATACCAAACTTACCCAACACCTCCACTCACATATCAGCCGATCCCGAATTACCTAGAACCCTCACCCTCATGCCAAGCTCCACCACCAACTTATCAATCACCTCCACTACCTACATATCAACCTGCTTCACCCAGATACTCCCAACCCGCTCCTGTCTACCACACTTATAATTCTCAGCCATCCCATTATCAATCACCTCCTGCATGCCAAAACTTCCCTAGACCTCGACCTAATTTTGATCGCAGACCTCCAAAATAATATACTGCCATCGCCGAACCTATCGACCAACTGTATGAAAAGCTAAAGGTTGTTGGTTATGTCACCCCCATCCCTGCTGCAACTCCTGAAAATCCTTCCAAGTGGGTTAACCCAAACAAATCTTGTGCATACCACTCCATCATGAAAGGACACACCATCGACGAATGTCGTTCTTTGAAAGACAAAATACAGTCCTTGATTGATAACAAGATCTTTGTGGAAAAAAGAATCCACTCCAAACGTCCGCAACAATCCTCTTCCAGACCATAAGGGTGGAGGTATCCACATGATTGAAATAGAAGATGACTGGGATCCCGAGGGATCGATCGGGTTGATCGTAGAAAGCGATAACCCAAAGAAACCGGCAGTTACTCTCAATCCAATCATATTCCAAGTCCAACCTTCTAAGGATGCTGAGGTAAATATGTCCATACCTCTTGAGTTTGAAGCAGCACCACCCGCAAAGACACCGGTACCAATTGAGGTTGAATTCGTGTCTCCGGCAAATGCACCCGCACCATTTGAGGTTGCAGTCTTGCCACCCAAGGCACATGTTCCATTCGAAGTAAGGATAGTCGCGCCTATCATAGTGGCGATGCCAATCACGCCACCTTTCTATACAAATGATGTACCCTGGGACTATACAGCTGAGGCGAGAAGGAAAGGTAAAGTCAAGACTGAAGAAGCTGTCGTAGCACAAGGTATGACGAGAACTGGTAGAATCTACACACCTGAACATCTGGCTGAGTCAAGCAAGCAGGCTTCCAATCGGCCACCCCTTATTGATACAGGTCTAGACGACCTTTGGAGGAAAGTACATGCCAAGGAGTATTCGGTCATCGACCAGTTGAACTAGACGCCAACACAAATATCCATTCTCTCTTTGCTGCAGAATTCTGAGACGCACATGAGCGCTTTATTGAAGGTGTTGAACGAAGCCTATGTGCCGAACAACATCACTAGCGAGGAAATGGACAATATGGTAGGCCAAGTGTTGGAAAGCCATAAGATCACCTTTCATGAAGACGAGTTTCCACCTGAAGGGCTGGGTCACAACAAAGCACTGCACATCACCGTCCAATGCGAAGATTATTTCATCACCAGAATCCTGATCGATAGGGGATCCAGTCTTAACATATGTCCGTTAATAACACTCAAGAAATTAGGTAAAGGGCTGTATTAGATAAAGGATTGAGCAATCAATGTGAAAGCTTTCGATGGTTCTCAAAGGTCCACCATTGGTGAGATTAGTCTATGCCTGCAGATGGGACCAACCTAGTTCGAGGTTGATTTCCAAGTAATAGATGTACCGGCGTCCTACAACTTGCTATTAGGACGACCATGGATCTATGTTGTTGGGGCCGTAGCATCAACACTGCATCAGGCAGTGAAGTTCGAATGGAATCACCAGGAAGTGATTAGTCATGGCGACGGTAGCAACCCTATTTACAGTTGCCAGACTATTCCGAAAATCGAGGGAAGAAGGAAGCTAGGTGGAGGAACTTACCACCACATTGAACGGGCCAATGCTATCGACAAAGGAAAATGGTGGGATAGAAAAATCGAAAGCATACTAAGCTGGAGTGGGTACGAGCCTGGCAAAGGGCTTGGCAAGAACCTCCAAGGAATCTGTAAATCCATAAATCTCAAGAAACATGGTACTACCTTCTGTTTGGGATATAAATACACCTGGGAAGAATTCAATAGATGGTCGCCAACATGGAGCGGTCCTTACTACTCACTAGAGCAGCCGATACCGCATCTGGAGCAGACCTTCCATCAGGCCGGCATTATTTATAGGACAGACGAAGAGGAAGCACTCGCCGCATTGAGGAACTTATTCCTAGAGGATGATGACATGGATTGTTGTGTTATTCTCGAGGAGGAGGGGGAGGAAGGCCCTTCCATACATGCAGTGAGTAAAGGAGCATACCTCAAGAGTTGGACCATCAGGACAACCAAAACCCGACGAGCCTCGGGGTAGCAAGGCTAAAACAAGCGTTATTCGTTATTTTTCTTTGCTAAATGATTTTCCTTTCGCATTTTAATTCCTACAATAAGATCTTCAATGTTCAAAACAATTATTTAGTATATCAAAAGCATTTTAATTTTTTCTTATGAATCAATATTTATTGCTATCATTTTTCTCTCTTTACTTTACCTATACAACATTACTATTACCTGTCTTGATGAACCAATGACTGTGACATGCAACGAGACAAACCAACAAACAGACATTGACTCAGAGGAAGATGACATACCTGACGAGATTATCAAGGAAGTCTAGAATTTTGAGAACAGACCTAAGTCCAACCTGGACGAGACCGAAGTTGTCAACTTGGGAGACTCAAAAAACGTCAAGTAAACACGAATCAGCATTCACCTGTCACCATCAGAGAAGAAAGAATACACAAAATTTCTAAAGGAGTATGAGGACATATTCGCCTGGTCGTACGATGACATGACTAGTCTGAGTACATCAATTGTGGCTCACAAACTGCCAACCAATCCAATGTGTCCACCAGTCAAGCAAAAGCTCAGAAAATTCAAGCCTGATATGAGCTTGAAAATCAAGGAAGAAGTTACCAAGCAGATCAACGCCAAGGTTCTCAGGGTAGTTGAGTACCCGACATGGTTAGCTAACATTGTGCCAGTACCGAAGAAAGATTGGAAGGTCAGAGTCTGTGTCGACTAGCAGGATCTCAACCGGGCCAGTCCGAAAGACGACTTCCCTTTGCCAAACATACACATCCTGATTGACAATTGCGCCAAGCATGAGTTACAATCATTCGTGGATTTCTTCGCTGGTTATCATCAGATTTGGATGGATGAGGAAGATGCTGAGAAAATGGCCTTCATTACGCCGTGGGGAGTATACTGTTACAAGATGATGCCATTCGGCCTAAAGAATGCTGGGGTCACCTGCATGAGGGCTATGACCACTATCTTCCACGATATGAGGCACAAGGAGATTGAGGTATATGTGGATGATGTAATTATCAAGTAAAGGAAAGCCACTGACCACATAGAAGATCTGAGGAAATTCTTCAATAGATTGCAGAAATACAATCTGAAATTAAACCCCGCGAAGTGTGCTTTTGGGGTTCCTGCTGGGAAATTGCTTGGGTTTATTGTGAGCCAGCGAGGAATAGAACTGGATCCATCGAAGGTCAAAGAAATTCAAGAACTACCACCACCAAGGAACAAGAAAGATGTGATGATCTTATTGGGACGTCTTAACTACATCAGTCAGTTCATAGCACATGCTACAATTATCTGTGAGCCGATCTTCAAGATGCTAAAGAAGGACGCCGCAACCAAGTGGACCGATGATTGCCAAAAGTCCTTCGACAAAATTAAGGAGTACTTATCAACACCACCAGTCCTAGTACCACCTGAGCCAGGTAGACCTTTGCTACTCTACCTTGCAGTATTAGATGGAGCCTTCGGCTGCATTCTGGGGCAGCACGACGAAACAGGAAGAAATGAGCAAGCCATCTATTATTTCAGCAAGAAATTCACTCTGTATGAGGCTCAGTATTCTCTATTAGAGCGCACCTGTTTTTCTTTGACTTGGGTCGCTCAGAATCTGAGGCATTACTTCTGTGCTTACACACCATATCTTATATCGAGAATGGATCCCTTGAAGTACATCTTTCAGAAGCCCGTGCCCACTGGCAAGATTGCCAAGTGGCAAATCCTGTTGAGTGAGTTCGACATTGTTTATGTAACTCAAAAAGAGGTCAATGGACAAGCACTAGCGGACCACCTTGTTTAAAACCCCGTGGACGGAGAATACGAACCCTTAAGACGTATTTTTCCGATGAGGATGTATCATTCATAGGAGAAGACATTGTAGAATCCTATGACGGTTGGAGAATGTTCTTCGATAGAGCAGTGAATTTCAAGGGAATTTGCATTGGAGCAGTCCTAATATCAGAAACCGGTCAGCATTATCCGGTATCTGCCAAACTCATATTCCCTTGCACCAACAATATGGCAGAATATGAAGCCTGCATCTTAGGGCTCAAAATGGCCATTGACATGAATGTTGAGGAGCTGTTAGTGATTGGTGATTCAGACCTACTAGTACATCAGGTACAAGGAGAGTGGGCTACCATGAATTCCAAGATACTTCTGTATCTTCACCACATATAGGAGTTAAGAAAGAGGTTCACAAAGATAGAGTTTCGACATGTCCCCAGAATCCAGAATGAGTTCCCCGATGCATTGGCTACTCTGTCATCTATGATTCAGCATCCAGACAAGAACTTCATCGATCCCATTCCAGTGAAGATCCATAACCAATCAGCTTATTGTGCCCATGTTGAAGAAGAAGCAGACGGAAAGCCTTGGTTTCATGATATCAAAGAATATTTGGCAAAAAGAGAGTACCCAGAGCTTGCAAATCCTACTCAGAAATGCACACTTCGAAGATTTTCCAACAACTTCTTTCACAACGGAGGAATCTTGTACAGGAGGACTCCCGATTTGGGGCTATTAAGATGTGTCGACGCAAAGGAAGCCTCCAAACTACTTGAGGAGATTCATGCTGGGACCTGCGGCCCGCATATGAATGGGTTTGTCTTAGCAAAGAAGATACTCAGGGCTGGTTACTTTTGGATAACTATGGAAACGAACTGCATCCAATATTTCTGGAAATGCAACCGCTGTCAGGTACGCGCAGATATGATAAAAGTGCCTCCAAACGAGCTTAATGCAACGAGCTCACCATGGTCGTTTGTCGCATGGGGCATGGATTTCATTGGACCAATCGAGCCTACCGCCTCCAACGAACACAGGTTCATCCTAGTAGCCATCGATTATTTCACCAAATGGGTTGAAGCAGCATCCTACAAAGAAGTAACTAAGAAAGTCGTGGCAGACTTTGTCCGTGACCGCATTGTTTGTCGATTCAGAATTCCAGAGTCAATCATTACTGATAATGGCTCTAATCTCAACTGTGACCTGATGAAAGCTATGTGCGAAACCTACATAATCAAACACAAGAATTCCACAGCCGACCGACCTTAGATTAGTGGAGCTGTAGAAGCCGCTAACAAAAACATCAAGAAGATATTGAGAAAGATGATAGAGAAGCACAAGAGGTGGCACGAGAAGTTATCATTTTCTTTACTGGGATATCTCACCACTGTCCGCACATCGACCGGGGAAACCCCTTATATGCTGGTTTATGGTACAGAGGCTATTATTCCCGCTGAGGTAGAAATTCCTTCCCTAAGGATCATACAAGAAGCTGAGCTCAGCGATGCAGAGTGGGTAAAGAGCCGTTATGAGCAAATAGCCCTCATAGACGGAAAGAGAATGAATGCGGTATGTCATGGTCAACTCTACCAAAATAGAATGACCAAAGCCTTCAACAAAAGAGTCAAGACGAGATCGTTCACACCAGGGAAGCTGGTGTTAAAGAAGATTTTTCCACATCAGGATGAAGCCAAAGGGAAGTTCTCTCCCAAATGGCAAGGCCCATACATGGTTCACCGAGTGCTGACAGGAGGAGCTCTCATACTTGCAGAGATGGACGGAGAAGTCTGGCCAAAGCCAATCAATTCAGATGCAGTCAAGCGCTATTATGTGTAATCTTTATGCTTGATATAAACTGGACTAAGCCTGAACTGATTCCAATTTAATAGGGGATACGTAGGCAGCCCTATGGGTTCGATCACATTTCCATAAAATTTTCATTTTCCCCGCAATTGGAAACTGGGGCAGAATTTTGAGGAGGACCCTCAAAATTCCGAAGTAAGTTCAGCCGATCGCCTCACGAGTAGAAGTCAGAAACATCAATCCATCAAACTGGGGCAGAATTTTAAGGAGGACCCTCAAAATTCCGTAGCAAGAGAGGTTGCAATGTCTTGGGCCGCATCACGGTCGTCGGTTCATCTAAAAGATATTTTAAATTTTATATATATATATATATATATATATATATTGTATTTTACAAAATCATGCATATTTGTTCTTGAAAACAACCTTGTTTAGCAAATGCTACCCAAATGATACGAACGGTATCGTCAGATCAAGCAGAACGAATCAGGCAAAGCCAGCGGGGATATGAACTAACCTTCCCATTTACAGAACTCACGATTTTTCTTTGGATGCAGGCACTAAGATCGCAAAATCCCGAACATACTATCCACCCGAAGGACATATATTGTTCAAAGACACAATTCTCCAAACCCGTCGCACATGCCGACATCCATTATCAACACAAGTAATGCTCCGTAGTCGCAATGCTCCCAATAATCACAATGCCGCAATATGCTATCAGCTAAGGAACTCTACTGTCATTTGTTATTTTATTTCTTGCATAAGGAAACTATTCTGCCTTCCGAGGTTAAGCTCTACCTCCATCTGCATTTTGCATAAGGCTACCTTTCTGCCTTCCGAGACTAAGAATTGTCTCCATCTGCATTGCATAAGGCTACCTTTCCACCTTCCAAGACTAAGCACTGTCTCTAGCTGCATTGCATAAGGCTACCATTCTGCCTTCCACTTGTATAAGGCTACCATTCTGCCTTCCGAGGTTAAGCTCTACCTCCATCCACATTTTTTGCATAAGGCTACTATTCTTCCTTCCACTTGCATAAGGTTACTATTCTACCTTCCGAGGTTAAGCTCTACCTCCATCTGCATTTTGCATAAGGCTACCATTCTGCCTTCTGAGGTTAAACTCTACCTCCATCCGCATGTTTTTGCATAAGGCTACTATTCTGCCTTCCACTTGCATAAGGCTACTATTCTACCTTCCAAGGTTAAGCTCTACCTCCATATGCATTTTGCATAAGGCTACCTTTATGCCTTCTGAGACTAAACACTGTCTCCATCTGCATTGCATAAGGCTACTATTCTACCTTCCCTTGCATAAGGCTACCGTTCTGCCTTCCGAGGTTAAGCTTTAACTCCTTCTGCATTTTTGCATAAGGCTACTATTCCACCCTCCACTTGCATAAGGCTACCATTCTGCCTTTCGAGGCTAAGCTCTGCCTCCAATTTACTTTTCGTCGAAACTAAATGCTATCTCAAGCACTATTTATTTCGCTCTTTCTACGAGCTAAGCTCTGCCCTTGAATACGCAAGACTAAGCTCTGTCTTGTCAGCATCATACTATTGCATCTTCATGGGATGAAATATCGCCATCTTATCCAAAGGCATCATCGTTCGGAGGCACCATCTGTCACGACCCAAATCCTAATTCAGGTCGCGATGGGGCCCAACAGCGGGGTTAGGCAAGACGATATGAAACACACTAGGTGTTACCCTTTAACAATTTAATTAACAATTTAATAACTAGGTGTTACTCGATACTCACTAAGGTTCAACAGTAATAAAGTAAACAGGATGTAAGGAAAATTGTAGGCAAGTAAAACAAATAATCAAGTACATCAATATCCAGCATCAAATAACAATCTCAAATCAAACAAGTTTGGTATCCACCGTGGCGTACGACCCGCTCCCATATGGTACTCACTCACATCGCTCTGTCGTGGCGTACGGCCCGATTCTATCCTGTAAATCTTCGCCGTGGAGTACGGCCCGATCCCACCCTGTAGTCTTCACCGTGGCGTACGGCCCGATCCCATAATATACTCTCTCATCACTCTCCCGTGGCGTACGGCCCGATCCTATAATATAATCAATCATCACTCTGCCGTGGCGTACGGACCGATCCCATCCCGTGATTCTCTTATCACACTTAAATCAAGCCAAGTATCACAACGTTCGAAGACAACAATACCAATCACACAAGTATACATGTCATATCTATGCTACAACAGGGAAAAACAATGAACATGTTGTGTCCTAACTACCTGGACGAAGCAGTAATAGCCACTACGTACGGACTCTCGTCACTCGGTGCGTACGTAGCCCCCAAACAAGATCACATAGCAAACAAGGTTACCTAGAGGGAAAATTTCCCTCTTACGAGGTTAGAAAGGTGACTCACCTCGACGAAGCACTCCTCCGACCAAAGACCGGATCAAGAATGCACTCAAAGCTCCGAAACTACCCTCGACGGCCCACAACTAGCCAAACATAGCATAATTGAATCAATTTATGCTCCAAGAATAAGAATTAACAAGAAATTCCAAAAATAGTATTCTTGAAGGTTTTTGAAATTTCGACCCCGGGCCCACGCGTTCGGCTTTTGAAAATTCTCGAAGGAATGAATTACCTGAAGCCTAAGGATCGTAACTACCTAATTTATTTAGGAATTCATGGCTAAAAAGGGACAATTCACTAATTATCAAATCCCTAGGAATATCTACCCAATTGTTCCCATGATTTTGATATTTTTAAGAACAAAATTAGTTAAATTCCATGAAAAAAATGATAATTTAGAGAAGAAGTCACTCACCTTAGATGATAGTGGCTTTGGACAGCCATTTCCCCCAGCTCTAAGATGCTTCAATGGGGTTTGGAAATTGGAAATGAGGAAGAAAGCCCGTAATTGGGCATTTAAATACTGCCCAGGAAAACCTTCACTCCGATCGCGTCATCAGGATTGCGATCGCGGAGAACAAATGACCCTGGCCCTCGAGAAGCACTATGTGATCGCATAGATGGGGCCTGCGATCGCGGAGGGTGAGGAGGTAGTCTTATGCGATCGCAGGAGTGAGTCTGCGACCGCAGAGGGTTGGGGAGGGGACCATATGCGATCATGGAGTGATGTTTGCCATCGCAGAGAACATTGGATGGCCCAGCATAATTACTTCTCTGCGACCGCATCCCTGCTTCTGCGATCGCAGAGAAGGAAATCAGACAGAAAATATCTATTTTTTCTAACTTAGCTCCCGGGGGTCTAAAACACCCCCGAGCCCCCCGGGACCCCGTCCAAAAGCACCGACAAGTCTGTATTCGTGATACGGACTCGCTTGAACTTTCGGAACATGAAAAACAATAACGGAACTCAAATTTCAACCCCAAAACCAAATTAATCAAACTTAAGAACTTTGAAATTCTAGAATTCATTACATTGCGCCGAACGAGTCTAGACTACTCGGAATGACCCCAAATTTTGCAGACAGGTCATAAATGACTATACAGAACTATTACAGGCCTCGGAATTCCATTCAGACTTCGATAGCATGACGTCCCATTCCAGGCCAAATTCTAAACTTAAGGAAATACTAATTTCCATTTCTGGCACCGAAACGCTCCCGGGTCATCAGAAACCCGAGCCAAACATAAGCTCAAGTCCGAAATCACTGTACGGAGCTACTGGAGCTGTCAGAACTCGATTCCGAGGTCGTTTGCTCAAAATGTTGACCGAAGTCAAACTTGGCCAAATAGGCCAGCCATAAGGAACCAAGTGTTCCTAAACCATCAAATTCATTCCCACATCCCGCACCACCCGCTCCCGCGAGTCATAAAGCACGAATAGCCGCTATGGAAGGTTTCATTTAAGGAAACGGGACCCTAATACGCAAAACGACCGG
>ML282130.1:21423-42441 GCA_005239495.1 Nicotiana undulata | reverse complement strand
CTTAGACCTCAACTGGCGGTCCTGCCTATCAATAATGGCAACTGGCTCCTCCTCGTAGCCCAACTTCTCATCTAACTGGATAGTGTTGTAATCAACCACGTGCGAGAAGTCGGCTTGATACCTCCGAAGCATGGATATGTAAAATACTGGGTGAACTCCTGATAAGGCTGGAGGTAAAGCAAGCTCATAAGCAACCTCTCAAACCCGCTTCAACACCTCGAAAGGACCTATAAACCTGGGGCTCAGCTTGCCTTTCTTCCCAAATCTCATAATGCCCTTCATCGGCGAAACCTTCAACATAACCTTATCTCCCTCCATGAATTCTACATCACGTGCCCATTGATCTGCGTAGCTCTTCTGTCTAGACTGTGTTATACGGAGCCTTTCCTGAATAATCTTCACCTTTTCTAAGGCATCTCTCACCAGATCTGTACCATATAGCTTGGCCTCGCCAGGCTCAAACCACCCAATAGGAGAACGAGATCGCCGACCATATAAAGCCTCGAATGGAGCCATCTCGATGCTGTACTGATAACTATTATTGTATGCAAACTCCGCTAAAGGCAAGAGCTGATCCCACTGACCCCCGAAATCAATCACACAGGCCCTGAGCATATCTTCCAGAATCTGAACTGTACAATTTGACTGGCCATCAGTCTGAGGGTGAAATTCTGAACTAAGGTCTATCTGAGTACCCATCTCGCTGTGCAAGGCTCTCCAGAAGTGCGAAGTGAACTGAGGACCCCGATCTGAAATGATAGACACCGGCACACCATGAAACCGGACTATCTCACGAAGGTAAATCTGAGCTAGCCTCTCTGTAGTATAAGTAGTAGCCACAGGAATGAAATGTGCCGATTTGGTCAATCTATCCACAATGACTCAAACCGCATCAACCTTCCGCAAAGTCTGAGGCAACCCAACCACGAAGTCCATAGTGATTCGTTCCCATTTCCACTGAGGAATGGGCATCTGCTGAAACAAGCCTCCTGGTCGCTGATGCTCGTACTTAACCTGCTGACAATTAAGACACCTGGCCACATACTGAAAAATGTCCTTCTTCATCCGCCTCCAACAGTAGTGCTGCCTAAAATCACGATACATCTTCGTCGCTCCTGGGTGAATAGAGTACCGCGAACTGTGCGCCTCTGCTAGAATCCTTTCCCTCATGCCATAAATATCAGGAACACACAATCGCCCTTGGAGCCGCAGAACACCATCCTCACCTAAAGTAACCTCCTTGGCTCTGCCCTGGACCACCGTATCCCGCAGCTCTGCTAGACGTGGATCATCAAACTGTCGAGCCTTGATCTCTCCCAACAATGAAGACTGAGCTACCACATGAGCTACAACTCGACGAGCCTCTGAAAGGTCCAATCTTACCAAACGGTTTGCCAAGGACTGAATGTCCAAGGCTAAAGGCCTCTCCTCAGCTGAAATGTAGGCCAAACTACCCATGCTAGCTGCCCGCCTGCTCAATGCATCCGCAACTACATTTGCCTTGCCCGGATGATACAGAATAGTGAGATCATAGTCCTTCAATAACTCAAGCCACCTTCGCTGCCTCAAATTAAGGTCCCTCTGCTTAAGCATGTACTCCAGGCTGCGGTGGTCAGTATAGACCTCACAAGATACACCATATAGATAATGCCGCCATATCTTCAAAGCATGAACAATCGCCGCCAACTCCAAATCGTGCACAGGGTAATTCTTTTCATGAACCTTCAGTTGGCGCGAAGCATAAGCAATAACCCTGCCATCCTACATCAACACACATCCTAGCCAGACGCGTGAAGCGTCTCAATATACGGTATACACCCCTGACTCCGAAGGCAAGGAAAGAGCTGGTGCTGAAGTCATTGCTGATTTGAGCTTCTTAAAGCTCGCTTCACAATCATCGGACCACTGAAATGGAACATTCTTCTGAGTCAATCTAGCCAATGGAGCGGCAATAGAAGAGAATCCCTCCACGAAACGATGGTAATAACCTGCTAGGCCCAGGAAACTCCTGATCTCTGAAGATGAAGTAGGACGTGGCCAACTCTGCACTGCCTCAATTTTCTGCGGATCAACCTTGATACCCTCACTGTACACCACATGCCCCAGAAATGCCACAGATTCCAACCAGAACTCACACTTGGAGAACTTAGCATAAAGCTTCTGTTCTCGCAAGGTCTGAAGCACAGCTCTCAAATGCTGCTCGTGCTCACCCAAGCTCCGTGAGTAAATCAATATATCATAGATAAAAACAATCACGAATGAATCAATATACGACCTGAATACCCTATTAATCAAGTCCATAAAGGCTGTCGGAGCATTAGTCAAGCCAAAGGACATCACTAAGAACTCATAATGGCCATATCTGGTGAGAAATGCAGTCTTCGGGACATCAGAAGCCCGAATCTTCAACTGGTGATAGCCTGACCTCAGATCAATCTTAGAGAACACACGAGCACCCTATAGCTGATCAAACAAGTATTCAATACGCGGCAGAGGATACTTGTTCTTGATGGTCACTTTATTCAGCCGGCGGTAGTCAATATACATCCGCATAGAACCATCCTTCTTATTTACAAATAAGACTGTAACACCCCACGACGACACACTTGGCATGATAAATCCCTTGGCCAACAACTCCTCAAGTTGATCCTTCAACTCTTTTAGCTCCTTAGGAGCCATACGATAAGGAGGAATAGAAATAGGCTGAGTATCTGGAGCCAAGTCAATGTAGAAATCTATATCTCGGTCTGGAGGCATGCCTGGAAGATCTGAAGGAAACACATCCGGAAACTTCCGAACGACAGGCACTGAATCAATGGTAGGAGACTCGGTGGTGGTGTCCCGCACATTAGCAAGATAAGACAGGCACCCTTTCTCGACCATATGCCGGGCTTTCATGAAGGAAATGACCCAGCTGAAGGCACTAACTGAAGCACCCCTCCACTCTAACCTCGGCGACTCAGGCATGGCTAATGTAACTGTCTTGGCATGGCAATCCAAGACAGCATGATGAGGAGATAGCCAATCCATGCCCAAAATAACCTCGAAATCAACCATATCAAGCAACAACAGGTCGGCTCTGGTCTCAAACCCACAGAAAGTAATCACACAAGCCCGATAGACTCAGTATACCACTACAGAGTCGCCCACATGAGTGGATACATACAAGGTAGAACCCAAAGACTCACAAATAACATCCAGAGAATGGGCAAATAAGGCTGAAACATATGAATAAGTAGACCCTGGATCAAATAGTACTGAAGCCTCTCTACGACAGACCGAAATAATACATGTAATCACAGCGTCTGATGCCAGTGCGTCTGCCCTGGCTAGAATATCATAAAATCTGGCTGGAGCACCCGATGTCTGAGCTCCCCCAGGACGAGCTGGAGCTGAACGACCCACTCTTGACTGGCCTCCCCCTCTAGGACGGCCTCTGCCAACCTGACCTTCACCCCTAGGTGGTCGTGTTGTTGGTGCTATAATCATAGGCTGCTGGCTCTGCTGCACGGCCTTGCTCCGATTCTTGGGACAAAACCTCCACATGTGGCTCAGATCCTCACACTCGAAGCAACCCCCTGGCACTACTGCTCACTGCCCTGAAGATGAGGAACCCTAAATAGCTGAAGAGCAGTGTGAATCCTTTGGTAAAGCACTAGGATAAGAACTGGAGGATCTCTGATGGCTAGAATAACTGTTGGGTGCACTCTGGATGGCTGGAGGATGATAGGAGTGCTCTGGCATGGCGCTAAACTGTGGCCTGACTGGAACAACCCTAGGAGGTACTAGAGGTGCTGAATAGGAAGGCCTGCTGAACTGGACACCTCCGTACTGACCCCTGGCCCTAGCTGGAGCCCCTCTGAAGTGTCCTGCAAACATGGCCCTCTTGTCCTGCTGACCCTGCTGACCTAGCTGACCCTGCTCCCTTCCCCTCACATGGTAACCCTCGATACGTCGAGCTATCTTGACTACAAGCTGATATGGGGTACCCATCTCTACCTCTCTGGCCATGGAAGTCCTGATACCCGGATGTAAGCCTTCCACAAACCGTCGAACCCTCTCAGCATCTGTGGGAAATATCATGAGAGCATGGCGAGACAACTCTGAGAACCTGGCTCATAATCTGACACAGACATCTGCCCCTGCTCTAACCTCTCAAACTGACCCCGCAACTCCTCCCTCTCAGACGGGGGAATGTATCGGTCCAAGAATAACTGAGTAAACTGCTCCCAAGTAATCAGTGGAAACCCTGCTGGACTACTGAGTACATAAGACTGCCACCAGCGGCGAGCTCTGCCCTCAAGCTGGAAGTTCGTGAAATCTACCCCATGTGACTTTAATATCCTCATGTTGTACAGTCTGTACCTGCACCTTTTGATGAAATCCTGTGCATCCTCTCCCCGCTCACCCCCAAAGGTCGGAGGGCGAAGCTGGGTCCATCTACCTAGCAGCTTCTGCTGGTCTATATCTGCAACTGGCCTGGGCTCTGGTGCTGCCACCCCAGGCTGAACCGCGATCACTGGTGGAATATCTGGAGTACGATGTACTTCTGCTGCTGGTCCTGTAGCCTGAGCAGTAGGGGTCTGAACTCCCCGTCCTGCTTGAGAAGCAGCAGGATCTGATGGAAGTACACCCGTCTGTGACATAGTATCCATGAACCTCAGCATACGGCCCATGACCTCCTGGAAGCCCGGCGTCGTCATAAAATCAGCTGGTGGTGGAGCTACTGGAGGTAGCTCATCCTGCTCCTCAACATAAGGGTTATCAATCGGTGCGACCGGTACAGCTCTGGGACGCCCTCGCCCCCTCCTACAAACAGGAACCCTACCCCTGCCCCTACCACGACCTCGAGCGTCGGGGGTAGCAGCCTCCCCTGGATCAGGAACATGTGAAGCACGCGTCCTCACCATCTATGAGAGAGTAGAAGAACAGGTTTGAGTACATCATCGGTTGCACGATAGGATATGAACAAAAGGAGTTTCTTAACACCCTATAGCCTCCTAAAGATAAGTACAGACGTCTCCTTATTGATCCGCAAGACTCTACTGAGTTTGCCCGTGACTCGTGACACTACGTGAACCTAAAGCTCTGATACCACGTTGTCACGACCCAAATCCTAATTCATGTCGCGATGGTGCCCAACAACAGGGTTAGGCAAGCCGATATGAAACACACTAGGTGTTACCCTTCCCCTTTTTGGTTAACAATTTAATAACTACTAATTTTAAATGGATAAAACACAATAATGATAAATGATACGAGATAGAACCACAGGTACAGAAATCAACCAATAGGCACGTCGCATAACATATGCACAGCCAAAACCCCAAAATAATAACTGCGTGTGTGTGCTAGGAATTAGTGTCACGAGTGCCACGGGCAACTACTGAATATACAATAACTGAAATATATATACAGAGCCTCAGTCTGAACAAAAGACAGAGGAAATATGACAAGGAAACTCCAAGGTGCTGCCAGGAAGTCGCCAAGAAGGACAGTTCACTATGAAGTATAGCCACTCGGTCAATATCTAGCACTGGACTGATAATCAGGCGGACCAGCCTCCGGACCTGCACAATCAAGTGCAGAAACAAAGGAAAGTGTAGCATGAGTACATACATAAATATGTACCTAGTGAGTATCCCGTCTAATCTCGAAGAAGTAGTGATGAGAGGTCGACTCGATACTCACTAAGGTTCAACAGTAATAAAGTAAGCAGGATGTAAGAAAATTGTAGGCAAGTAAAACAAATAATCAAGTACATCAATATCCAGCATCAAATAACAATCTCAAATCAAACAAGTTTGGTATCCGCCGTGGCGTACGTCCCGCTCCCATATGGTACTCACACACATCGCTCCGCAGTGGCGTTCGACCCGATACCATCCTATAAATCTTCGCTGTGGCGTGCGACCCGATCCCACCCTGTAGTCTTTGCCGTGGCGTACGGCCTGATCCCATAATATACTCTCTCATCACTCTGCCATGGCGTACGGCCCGATCCCATAATATAATCAATCATCACTCTGCCGTGGCGTACGTCCCGATCTCATCCTGTGATTCTCTTATCACACTTAAATCAAGCCAAGTATCACAACGTTCAAAGATAACAATACCAATCACACAAGTATACAAGTCATATCTATGCTACAACAGGGAAAAACAATGAACATGATGTGTCCTAACTACCCGGACGAAGCAGTAATAGCCACTACGTACGGACTCTCGTCACTCGGTGCGTACGTAGCCCCCAAACAAGATCACATAGCAAACAAGGTTACCTAGAGTGAAAATTTCCCTCTTACGAGGTTAGAAAGGTGACTCACCTCGACGAAGCACTCCTCCGACCAAAGATNAATTGAATCAATTTATGCTCCAAGAATAAGAATTAACAAGAAATTCCAAAATATAGTATTCTTGAAGGTTTTTGAAATTTCGACCCCGGGCCCACGCGTTCGGCTTTTGAAAATTCTCGAAGGAATGAATTACCTGAAGCCTAAGGATCGTAATTACCTAATTTATTTAGGAATTCATGGCTAAAAAGGGACAATTCACTAATTATCAAAGCCCTAGGAATATCTACCCAATTGTTCCCATGATTTTGATATTTTTAAGAACAAAATTAGTTGAATTTCATGAAAAATTGATAATTTAGAGAAGAAGTCACTCACCTTAGATGATAGTGGCTTTGGACATCTATTTCCCCCCAGCTCTAAGATGCTTCAATGGAGTTTGGAAATTGGAAATGAGGAAGAAAGCCCGTAATTGGGCATTTAAATACTGCCCAGGGAAACCTTCATTGCGTTCGCGTCATCAGGACTGCGATCGCGGAGAACAAATGACCCTGGCCCTCGAAAAGCACTATGCGATCGCATAGATGGGTCCTGCGATCGTGGAGGGTGGGGAGGTAGGCTTATGCGATCGCAGGAGCGAGTCTGCGACCGTAGAGGGTTGGGGAGGGGACCATATGCGATCGCGGAGTGATGTCTGCGATCGCAGAGAAGGAAACCAGACAGAAAATATCTGGTTTTTCTAACTTAGCTCCCGGGGGTCTAAAACACCCCCGAGCCCCCCAGGACCCCGTCCAAAAGCACCGACAAGTCTGTATTCGTGATACGGACTGGCTCGAACTTCCGGAACATGAAAAACAATAACGGAACTCAAAATTCAACCCCAAAACCAAATTAATCAAACTTAAGCACTTTGAAGTTCTAGAATTCATTACATTGCGCCGAACGGGTCTATACTACTCGGAATGACCCCAAATTTTGTAGAAAGGTCATAAATGACTATAAGGAATTGTTGTCGGCCTCGGAATTCCATTCGGACTTCGATAGCATGAAGTCCCATTCCAGGCCAAATTTTAAACTTAAGGAAATTCTGATTTCCATTTCGGGCACCGAAATGCTCCTGGGTCATCAAAAACCCGAGCCGAACATACGCCTAAGTATGAAATCACTGTACGAAGCTACTGGAGCTGTCAGAACTTAATTCCGAGGTTGTTTGCTCAAAATATTGACCGAAGTCAAACTTGGCCAAATAGGCCAGCCTTAAGGAACCAAGTGTTCCTAAACCATCCAATTCATTCCCACATCCCGAACCACCCTCTCCCGCGAGTCATAAAGCACGAATAGCCGCTATGGAAGGTTTCATTTAAGGAAACAGGACCCTAATACGCAAAACGAACGGCTGGGTCGTTACACCATCTTCATGGCCCGAGAACACCATGTCATGGCCTGAGGATCTCTTTCAATCTTTTGCATTATTCAAAGGCGTCATGGTTCGGAGGCACCATCCTCATGGCCCGAGAACATCATTTCATGGTCTGCGAATCCTGCATCAAGTAATCCATGGCCCAGGACACCATGGTCTGCGGACGTCATCCTTATATGTCCAAAGACAACATTCATGGTCCGACGGGAATCTACATCATGTTTAAATTACGCAATATATGCTTGTATTGTTTATTCGCAGGTAATTTGGCGAGCAACAGTCATCCTGGCAGGAGCGGTTCCGCTCCAGTTCTCCTAACTACCCCGTAAGCCGTTTGTTCACCCAACCCCATACGCTGTGTCCGTTCTTGTGAAACTTCATTGGTATACTTCGTCGATGACTCCTAAACTACATACGACCTGATTCCTGTAAAACCAGGGATATGTAGGCAACTCAGAAACTAGGGTGCGGCCTAAACCTCTTCAAACCATTTGGCTCGGTCAAAATTGGCCATCATATCTTTACCCGACAACTCTTTCATCATTCTCGGGGTAAAGAAGGCAGCTGTTGATACCCAATTTTTCCTCAAATTATTTTAAAATTTGCATATATACCTTCAAAATCCCTTTTTATAATAATTGGTATTTTTTCATAATTTTTCATATTTTTATCAACTTATTTTCTAATTTATTCAGTACTTTATATCCGATAATTATTCATAAATTGCATTACAAATAATTTCAAAAATATTTCTTAGCTTAATATATCATTGTTTAATCCTATTAGGATTTAATTATTTCACAAATTAGCCAATTTGGCATTATTTGGCTATAATTACAACAGCCTTGCAATTATAGCCTAATTACACATTTTATGATTCAATAATCAGTCATTTTATATTTTAATACTAGTTAATTACCTTAATTTCGACTATTTAGCCTTAATTTCATTTTATCTAATTATTAGCTATTTTTATTAATTATTTACCTATTTTTATGGGTATTTAACAAATTTTTATTTAAAATCTAGTCTAAATCAAATCTGATCCTAATCCATTTAATTGTCCCAAGACTACCCAAGCCCAATACCCTATCCTACACGACCCAGCATCTGATTGAATCTTGTCCGTTGATCAATTTTGATCAACGACCCAAAATTGCCCCTTCCTTAATTAGTCCTAGACGACTACCCCCCCCCCTCTCATTTCATTCTCTCAATCGTCTCTCTAACTCCCCCTCTCTCTATCTCTGGTTCTCTCCAGAACCTTCCACCTTCCTCCTCTCCGATGGAATCTATCCTCCTTCTCCGGCCACCTCCCTCGCCGGAAGCTATGTTCTCTCACCCTCTCCTAGCCTCTGCTTCACCCCACGCCGGTTTGATGCTACCCTGAGGTCCTCAGGTGAACCTGGAGTGGTTCAACTCCTACCCGTGGTCCTTTATGCCATTTTCCGGCCACCTCCGGCCGTTCGAGTAAGATCTATGACTTTCCGGCTAAAGCCGGTAAACATTTTGAGGTTTTTATCTTTTTTGGGTTCTCTGAAACCCTAACCCTTCATATTTTCTGATTTTCTTTTAGATCTGTGTATATTATGAAGCTTTACATGTTTTCCTTCAAAACATTCCTATTTCTAAACTTTCTTCATCTCAAAATTAAGGTTTCATAAACCCTCTTCCAAAAATGATTTCCTTCTTTTTTAGTATCATTCTATGATTTGTTTTCTATGTTTTAACGATTTATTTGAAGTTTTCTCTTCATTTGACTTATTATGTTAAAACCCTAGGTTTCTTAGATTCTGCGTCTCTTTGACTGATATGATCATTTAATTTGTATGAATTACTGTTTCTCACAAACATTTTAAGTCTCCTGTGAGTTTACCCTACTTTTGCTCATTAGGGTTCCTGATTTTGTTTTCTTCTACTTATATTGTGTTTGTTCCGTTTAACCCCTCTAGTGTTACTTCTTTGTCTCTAAACCTATGTGATCTTGCTACTACAGTCATTAGGGTTTTTGACTCTTTAATTCTCCCTGTTATATCATGTTCGCTTGTTGATTCCTTTAGTCATTTACTGTATTCTAGCATCGAATCCCTGATTCTATGTGATTCTTTACCTTGCTATGCTTTTGCTTGCCTATTATCTATCTAATTGATGTTATTCCTGTTCGAATCCCTGATTCATTGTAATTTTACTTTGTTAGAATTCCTGATTTTTTATCCTAATCCCTGATTCCCTGCGATTTGAAAACCTTACTGATTTCTTATGGGATACTCTCACTGACTTCCGACCATTAACTTATTTCTTACCTTGCTACATGGTTGTTTTACTATTAATTGATCCCTATTTCCTTAATTAAAATCTGATGAACCTAGTCTCAATTGCATACTTGTATTGGTTTGAAATTATTTCCTTATATGTTATATGCATGTCCCATATGAGAACTTTCCTTATTTACTATTTGCTTGTTAACCGTCTGAACTTGATTCCTTTAATTAAGGGACACCTACACTGATTATGTACTGATTGATACTCAGTCCCATAAATTAGTGGTTAATTTTGATTCTTACCTTATTTACTACTTGTTTTCAAAACTATATATATATGCATGCTCTTCTCTCATTAGAAGGAGGAACTAATATGTTCAACTCTCTCTCTCACAACTAAAACTTCCTACTCTCTCTATTCTCTCTTATGTGCTACTTGCTACTACTCTAAGTTAGCCGGCTGCAAGCCAAGGCTAACTACTGTGCATCTCCTATCTTTTGCTTTCTGTTACTGCTTTCTTCACCTCACTGGTATGTTCTAATTCAGATTTCAGTTCTTCAACCAATATGTTTCTACTACTGTTGCAATTCATTATGTTTCTAATTTTCTTTTATTTATGATTTTGTTGTTCAAAATGTAATTAAGATCCTGAAGCCCATATACATGTTAAGTTATGCTTTGTTTGTCATGACCAACATGTCTATGTATACTTAATACATGTTTCTTATATGGATCCCCCATTCCTGTGTTTGGTACATTATTCTGATTAGAGTCTTAACTGTTTGGTACTGTTATGATGGTCTAATCTTATACCCCATTGTATTCCCCAATTCCTAAACCCCTTAGGATCTCCGATTGTTCATGCATACTCCTACCTGTTACATGCTCAATACTCTGTACCTATGTGTCTCTCAACTCCCATTACCCTTGGTTGTGATTGGTTGACTATTATAAGTTCTTTGTGTACTTGTTGGTTGTTTCTGCTCTTTCTGTCTATTTTAGTGGTTAAGATTTTATTATGAAAAGGCTATTTCAATTAACTCTCTGTTCCAAAATTGTTTTTCTACTCAAAGTGTTTCAAACTATATCAAGCACTTTCACTTTACTCCTAGACTTCTTAAGTTCTGCCCCCTTTGTGTGAGCATTGCCTTGGGACCCCTGAGCTCCCTCTGAACTTTGACACACTAAGGCTGGCCATTCCACACTGCACTTACTCTATCTTGACTATGAAATCTGGGTGTGAGCACTACCGGGGATCCCTTGAGGCCCTTAGGAAACTCTGACACATCCGGATTGTGAAAAAGGTTGTAAACATTACTTGGCATTGAGTACATGGAGATCTGGGCATATAATGTAGGCTCCCTATAGTTAACTTCTTATTTTATTTATTTTCAGTTATGTAATTCCTATTTAATGGTCCGTAATAAATAATTGTAAACAACTCTGGGGTTGGATAGTGAAAAGGGGTGGGTAATATGCATGTTATAGTGTAATCAAGGGTAGAAATCATGCTCCCTAGGTTTTACTTTCTTTATGCACAATAGTAGCCATGTTTAGGTACAACATGTCATGCATTAGATATCATGCTATTTAGGACTTATATGTATTATTTTCAGCATCTCATCATCACTTAGAAATCCTGTCCATAGGGCAAATAATACCATTAAAAAATAAATCGCTATTATGTGATTCTGCCTTGTAAACATGTTCTGAAACTTTATTTAGAGATAATGGCTTAGGATAAATGTATTAATATCAGTTGTTATTCATGTTGCAACCATGCTCTACACTTAGCAAACATGTGTTAAGATAAACAAGCATTAAAAACTGTCACCTATGTTATTCCTGAAACTGTGCGTAATGCTGTTATTCTATGTGCATTTAGAGATCCTGTTTTAGCGACTGCATATGCACCATTCTGCATTAGATATCATGTTATAGGATGGTACTCATTTAATTACACTTAGTCTAAATACAGATGTATAAAACAGTCTTCCTGTTCTAACAAACTGGTAACTAGTCTCTGAACATTTGCAACACTTAGAACAACATGTTATTAAGTATAACAAACTGAAGCTGTTATCAACTCTGAATAACTGCTGCACGCCTAGGCAAGCCTTAGGTAATCAACCACAAGGTAATAAAACCAGAATTGTCTTTTGTGATTAGTGCTTGACTGTCAGCATATTTAAAACCAGTAGGCAAGCCTGATTAGGACTTCCTCTCTGAGTTATGCAATAAATCTGTCTTTGTGTTATCACTTAGATACCATGCTTAGGATCAGAATATGTATCTGGACCTTAACTGTGTATGAGTCATGCTGTTTATGTGTATTATGTGCGTAGGTATACTTGAGCCTTCTAATCTATTTTCCATGCTCCCCTTTGATTTAAGTCCTAGCTGTTTTATTATATGTTGCCTTAGTATTTTTGCCTTTAAAACCTGAGGGTCTACCTAGAACCTCCCTTATAGGATAGAAGTCCTAAATTCCTCTGGGACTTATAGGAAGGGACGGGTAACAGCACGCAATAGAGGTCGAGACCAACACTCTCTTTAATTACCATCATGGGGTGGGAAAGGGTAGATATAGATATGATGACCGGTGCGCTAATACCACGTGTAGCCCCTCTTTGAGGAGTGTCATACCAGGTATTGCATTGATGTGATCCATATTATAAACAAACCTAGGATACCCCTTTTACTTTCATAAACATGCTTAGATTGTAATGGTTTTCAAAATCTAGCTTTCCATTAACTGTTTTCAAATATATGTGTACTTAGACTTAAATCCCCTATTATTTAAGCCATACTTGTTTATTTGCTAATTGTACAAATTCACAAAAGTTGTTTGGCCGGGAACCACAATTGTGGATCCTGAGGGGTGCCTAACACCTTCCCCTTAGGATAATTTCAAGCCCTTACCCTGTCTCTGGTTATCAAACATAGTTATAAATGAACCCCCTAGGTGCCCTAACGTACCTTAAAATCGTTAGGTGGCGACTCTTCAAAATGCAAACCCACTTTCCCAAAAGGAACGAGTTGTATCAACCTAATGTCATAAACCCTTTTAGAACAGGGTCCCGAAAGGAGTGCCCTGGGGGAGAAAAAGGGGGCGCGACACAAGGTGCCACGTGTGTTAAAGGATTGGAAGTTATGATTTATGAGATGATATTACGAGAAGTGGGATTGTTGAAATTCGTGTGTTAGATTTATGTCATATCCTGCAAAGGTTTACATGTTCGGTAGGTGTCTTGACCTGGCCTCGTCACTACTCTACCAAGGTTAGGATTTGATACTTACTGGGTATCACTGTGGTGTACTCATGCAATGCTACAACATATTTTTGTGCGAAACCAGGTACTTCAGATTGAGTTGGTTTTGAGACTTATGCTTGGTGTTAATTGGGACTTCAAGGTACACCTGCTCGGCATTCGCAGGCTCCAAAGTCACCTTTTACTGTATTTATTTCCATTATTTCCTTCTACACCGGAACAATGATGTATTCATTATGTATAATTACTTCTTGAAAAGCTTATGACTTGTACTACCGGTTTAGGGATATTGTATCATGTTGAGACTATTGGTCTATTTAGAAATCTTTTGTTCATGTTTGATAGTTGTTAGTAGATACTATCATTATTTTGTTATGTGTTTGGATTACCTAGTTTTAGAGACTAGGTGTCATCATGACTCATTTGGAGGCATTTTGCGTTGTGACAAGTTGGTATCAGAGTCTAGATTCATAGGTGCTACGAGTCATAAGCAGGTTTAGTAGAGTCTCGTGGATCAATACAGGTACGTATGTGCTCATCTTGGAGAGGCTATGGAAACTATTAGGAAATTTTACTTCTTTCATTCCATTTTGTGCGACATTGATCCAGCTTGAAGCATATATCTTATGTTCCTTTTCATCCACTTGTGTACGATATTGCGCTCTCGTTATCAGCTATGCGCCAGTGATTCGTGATGCTGTAGATGGGCTACGGGGGAGCTAGGGATGCTCAAACATTATCTCAACGTGTCATCCAGACCGAGGATGTGGAGGTATTGATGGACTATGTAGTTGTTCACACGGGGGTGCAGCGGATTCTGGTATTAGGTTGATAAGTACGAGCTTGGGAAGGTTTAATTGGTTGACTAGTCATCGTGATCATGGTGGGGTCACTGGGTGAATGTTGATTTGAGGATAGTTAGTTGTTTTAGAGACTATGTGGTTCATACGGGATTTCTACCCAGTGGAAGGTGCATATTATCATTCAAGGTACTGGAGGAAGCCAGTTTGACTTTCGCGAGGATGGACAAGTGCTTAGTAGTTGGTTTGGAGTATCTTATGATTGGTGTTGTGCGAGCTGTGAAGGTTAGTTTTGCGAATCAACAGATATTATTTTCTATGGATTCGCGCCAAGTGGTAGAGTCCGCTATCAGCGTTCAGATTGGAGAGTCAAGTGTTACATCAGTTTTGGCCTGGGATGTATATATATGGTATTGAAAGGTTCCCCGAAATTTGTATATTATTAAATCTGAGATATTTCATGGGATGATGTTATGGCTTAATGTGTTACTACGGGCATAAAGAATATGTTGTACATTATGGTTTTTTCCTGGATGGATATCACAAGTTAATAGAATGCTAGCATTTTTGGATATCATATGTGAAGAGCGTGGATTTTTGGGAGGCACTTCGCGTTTTGGTTTGAAGATTCATGGCTAGTGGTATGGTGATTAATGGGCTTTGAGGTTTCTGAGGTTAAGGTTTTGTTACGCGGCATGTAAAAGTCTATATGGGTGTTCCCGTAAGATGATGGGGCGTGAATGATGTATCAGCCTTTTGAGTAGCGTAGTGGAGGTCGGGTATGAAAATTCTGGTATTCATGAGGTTTTGGGGCTGGATGTTCTCATATGCGAACTATTTCTTATTTGCGGATTGTGAAGAAATATTGAGAATGGGATAACTAATAGCATAAATTATCAATAGGTTGCTATGGATTTTTTGAAGGATATTTACCTGTTTGGGGATGATCAGGATTTGGTTTGGGGGCTATTTGAAAGCCCAATGAGAATGTGTATTGTATATCATATCAGGGTTGGGTACACTTGTGAGATTGTTATCACATTTATGTTATCAGGCAGAACAAATATAATTTGTGCCATTGGCCTATGTTATGTACCTCTCTCTTATGCGATGATGGGATGTGAGATTGTATGATTATTCTCCACGCATGTTATAATTCCATTCAGGCCTTATGGCAATGTGGGCAAGATGGCCCTTATGATGTTGATTTACTCATTGCACCTTAGTTGAGCTTACTTTCCTCCATGTCATATTATTTCTTTTCATTTCCCACAGTTATACTTGTGTAATCTATTGTGCTTGATGTCAACATTCATGTGATTAGTGAACCCGAGCACCTTGGCTCGATGAGTATCCCTATGTGGATTGATATGTTTAGGACCAGGCTGCATGCCGCAATGGATGTTATGTGGGATACCCTTTCCTTGTGTTTATTTTGTGTTCCAATTCCCCTATGTGGGATAAATTGATGAAATTGTACTTTGTCATAATATCTGTTGCACTTGTTAGATAGTCCTCATACCTTGCTTTCCTTTTATTTTGCTACATTCCTGGGTTATTGCATGTTTGGTATACGGACTGCGTCATGTGAGAATCAGTGTGGTTACGTGATGAGTAGTTAGTTGGGCTGCTTGTATAGGCTTAGATGAGGTTGTTATAATTGAGGTTTGCACTATCGTATTAGGGTGAGGAGTGTTTGGAAGGATGATGATATTTTTGGGAAGATTTGAGCAACGACCCTTGACGGGCGAGAGAGCTCCCTGGCTTGTTGAGTTCATGGGTGGTTATGAGTTTATGCATGTTTCTTGGACAACGTTGTGGAGGTACGAAACAAGGTTCTATTTCAATGTGAAGTGTAATTCCGACATCAAAAATGTTATTGGGCCGTTGTGGGGGTCAGAAGATATTACTACGGGCATTTGAGTTGTGTGAAACATCATATGATTGTACCCTGTGTTAGAATTGTGGCTCAATTCAGCTTGTTAAGGTTTATACACTGAGATGATACGAGATTCGGATCCTATTATGAGTTTCATATGTTGAGGGTTGGGTTCTGTCCTAAGGTTATGGACTAAGGATGAAGTGAGATCTTCAGTTAAGTTGTGTTGTCAGGCCTACATAAGTTTGGGTGATGGAGAATCACCCCCGGGTGTATGTATGGTGAGCTCATGCAGTGATTTGATAGCTTTGGAACGACTCCTGGCACGTTCGAGGATGAACGTATGTTTAAGTAGGGGAGGATGTAACGACCCGACCGATCGCTTTGAGCAATTGCGTCCGGTTTGGTAGTTTAAGGTCACGAGTAGCTTCAAACAGTTTATTATGACTTACGTGCAAAATTGGTTCGGGTTTTTGAGAGGTTCAAAGAGAATTTTAAGGAGTGACTCTAATTAAATTGTGGGATCGGGTTGCGCGCCGCAACATACGTGCATTCATTATTATTGACATTTATATGGTGGAATAAGGGTGGATAGTGTTGTACGGTGGGATCGAGTTGCGCCGCAACAGTTTATGTGTTTTGTATTCCTTTTTGTATTGTGTTGGCTTCGATTCTTTTGTACGATACTCTGAGGATTGATATTTCTTATTTCTTTTACTTGCGTTCGAGGATAGAGTTATTAGTTTACTGCATTACCGTCATTCCCTGTTTTCCCTTCCTATTATTATTATTTTGGTGAATTGAATTTCAAGATGAATTTACTACACCGAGTCATTATCTCATACTCTGTTGAGTTGTGGTAACATAACGGATTCAAATAAAATAATTAATAGCATGCTTACCTTATGTGACTTTTAAGTTAAAACTCATCATTTTATTCGCTAATTTACTGTTTCTAATAGTTGTCATATGTTACTTTAATTGAGTTATCAACGTATTTTCCTTACCCTTCTGATGTTTTTACTTTACTTAAAAAGTAATGTTATTATGTTTTAAGTTAATAAATCCTATATTAAATTTAGTAGCTTCTCCAACGCTATATTTTATTTGGAAATGTTATTTTTTTCACCAAAATGATTTATAAAAAAAACACATTTTCTCATTGAATTCCTACTTGGTACAAAAATTGTAATTTTACTTTACGGTATATAAATAAATCTCTTGAATATCCTAATTAGCATTTGACACGGATATTATGTACCGAGTAGTACGTGGATTTTGCCATGCGAAGTGAGATGAAAAATGTGAGCACAAAGTGCCACGTGTGTTAAAGGATTGGAGGTTGTGATTTATGATTTGAAATTACGAGAAGTGGGATTTTTGAAATTCGTGTATTAGAAATGATTCAATTGGTTGAGTTGACATCGTTTTCCCTACTTGAACACACTTATACTTCATCTGTACCCCGACTATGTTGTTTCTTAATTACTTGGTTATTTCTTGTTTCTATTCGTGCTCCCTTTATCATTACTAGTGTTTGTAACATGATTTCTATCTGCTATTGACATTACTTTGATATTTCTTCCTTGTTAACATTATTTCATATCCCTCACAGGTTTACATGTTCAGTAGGTGTCTTGGCCTGGCCTCTTCACTACTCTACCGAGGTTAGGCTTGATACTTACTGGGTACCACTATGATGTACTCATGCTACACTTCTGCACATTTTTGTACAGAACCGGGTACTTCAGATCGAGTTGGTTTAGACTTATGCTTGGTATGACTGGAGACTTCAAGGTACACCTGCTGGGCATTTGCAGGCTCCGAAGTCACCTTCTACTGTATTTATTTCCATTGTTTCCTTCTACCCTGGAACATTGATGTATTCATTATGTATAATTACTCCTAGAAAGGCTTATGACTTGTACTACCGGTTTTGTGATATTGTATCATGTTGAGACTATGGGTCTATTTAGAAATTTCCGGTTCATGTTTAATAGTTGTTAGTAGAACTTGTCATCATTTCGGTATGTGTTAGACTTACCAAGTTTTAAAGACTAGGTTCCATCACGATTCATTCGGGGGGATTTTTGGTCGTGACACATTCGGTACCGAATAAGTATCAAGCCTATCCTTGGTGAAGTAGTGACGAGGTTCAAGTCACATGATACTCACTAATCAAATAACATGTGCAATGTATCAATAACTACTAGTATAATATGTAACGGAAAATAGTACCAACAGCCTCGTTAAAATATATGATAACAACTCAATGTAGAAGAATCCGCCTTTTTCAACAAATCATCAAAATAGAAGTGGGGCATACGATAGTACGTCAAATTTAACTAGCATCTCACTCGAAATACAACAAGGAATTTAGGAAAACATGCATATGATCAAAATGTCGACCCTGTTTCAACACATAAACAACGTCAAAAGAACACCCCCAAATCATCACGTAACATCATCAACAATGTCACTCTTATTTCGCCACATGTGCACATAACAATGAAATGTGCTTCTTATTTCGCCACATGCACATATCACCACCCTTATTATGCCATGTGGGCAACCCGAGAAAATGCCACCCTTATTTTCTCCACGGGTACAACGATAAACACAATCACACGACAAAGACATCGTGCTGACATCCCCAATCAATCTGCCCAACATATCCACATGTGCCACAATTATCAAAAAATAATAATACTGAAACCTCACATATAACACTCATGTACACGCCACATATAACACTCATGTACACGCTCGTCACTTTTCACATGACACAAATAGGAAATTAACGCCAAAATCTTAAAAGGTATTCCCCCACCCAAGATTAGGCAAGATTCTTACCTCAAACAAGCCAATATAATGTCACGATCCAAAATTCTAACTCAGGTCGTGATGGCGCCCAACACCGGGGTCAGGCAAGCCAACACTTGTTTTATTAGCGAGATTTCCTTTTTACATAAGATGTTCCAATACTTACCAAGTTTTAAGTTTAAAATCATTAAGTGAAAGCGGATAAATTAACCAACTTGAACCAATGAACCCAAAAGGATCATATTCAACATAAAAAGTTCCAAAAAAGTAATGTCTACTACGTGTGCCGGGAACTAGTGTCACAAGTCTACAAGCGGACTAGTAGAATATACAACAGATAGAATAAACTGTTCTACTGTATGAAAGAAGTAGACAGATATAAACAAAAGACAACTCCATAGTGCTGCTGAGAAACGCCAAGGGAAGCATCTCACCGTGAAGTCAGGTCCAGAATATACTCTCAGGATCGAGCTCCGGACTAATAACCAGATGCACCAGCCTCACAACCTGTACAATTAAGTACAGAAGCGTAGCATGAGTACATAAACAAATATGTACCCAGTGAGTATCCCGCCCAACCTCGAAGAAGTAGTGACGAGAGGTCGACGTGATACTTACTAGGGTCAAACAATATGAAATATACATACAGGCGGAACAATAATAGCAGCAATGAATAGTAATAAAGAAATGAGCATCAAATAACATTCTCTAGTACCCTCACACTATCCCTTTCCATGCATACAAGCTGTTTAACCTCTCTCTTTCATAGAATCAACAGTTCAATTACAGGGCTTCTCATAATCTATCAACATATAATAGACCGTGAACGTACGGCAATACGACATGAAAAGTAAATATGCACTGCCGAGGGTCGAATGGCCCGAACCATAGATGCATCTATCTGCCCCGCTCGCGAATCAAACATGCGACGCAGTTATCATAATAATAGGGCTGCCCCGCTCGCGAATCATGCATGCGACTCGGGCTCCCGTATACATGCACATAATCCTCAAGGATTTTCAGATAATCAACAGGGGGTCTTTCCAGCATAAAAAGGGATTCAAATGATACCAATTTCGAAACATAACCTCCTAGGACTTCATATATGCAATTCAAGGATATCAAACTACCTAGTCCACATACAAGATCACGGATACAACACATAAAGCATGCTGGTGAATCCTAAACTACCCGACAAGGCATAATAGTAGCTACGCACGGACTCTCGTCACTTCGTGCGTGCGTAGCCCCCGCAAATAAGGACAAGAGATCATTTATAATCACCTATGGGGACAATTCCCTCTTACAAGGTTAGAAAGGAGATTCACTTCGTGCCGAGCCTACTTTAAGGGTCAAAAACGCGTCCGAAACTCCAAACTCGTCTCCCAAGGACTCGAAACAAGTCAAATGATGCATAAATACATTAATTTATACTCAAAGGCATGAGATTCCCCTATTTACTTAGTTATTTACACTTTCTTTGAAGAATCCCAAAATACACCCCTAGGCCCACATGCTCGGATTCCGGAAATTTTCGAAGGAAACAATTACCCATAACCTAAGGATCATTAATATATGATTTTTGTGTGTTTTCATAGCCAATAAAAAAAAACCTAGATTTTTGCCCTAACCCATGATTTCTACTAATTTAGGATGTTAATCTACCTAGGAATTCAAGTATTAAATCAATACTAGGGTGGAAATTACTTACCTTCCAGTGGTTAAGTCGGGGGTCTCTTTTGCATGCCTAAAAGCTCCAAGGAAGAAGGTGGGAATGCTCAAAAATGGAATTTTTCCCGTATTATAAAAGACCTCACTGCCTAAAGGGATTCCGCACCTGCGGCTCAAGGATCGCACATGCGGTCTCGCATCTGTGAGGATCACCTTGCACTTGCGGAATTGGACAAAGGGACCTGGGCTCGCACCTGCGGAGAGGAGCCCGCATCTGCGGCTCCGCTCCTGCGGAATATGATCCGCACCTGCGCGGAATGGCAGCCTCACATGGGGACGCACCTGCAAGGCTTGGACCGCAGGAGCGGTCTCGCACCTGTGACTGGTCAACCGCAGGTGCGGTTACACCAGACCTGGTGCACCAATAGTTATAGTTGTTGGTGTTTTGGCCTCGTTTGGTGCCCGAGCGGCACCTGGGCCCACCCGAGCCACTGTCCAAATATACCAATAAGTCCCAAATAATAGTACAGACTCGCTCAAGCCTTCGGAACACTCAAAACAACGCTAAAACTCAAAATCACACCTCAACCCCCCCCCC